>ML368441.1:28148-132753 GCA_005239525.1 Nicotiana knightiana | reverse complement strand
AATAAATCCTAAATCTGAAAATAAGATGATGAAACCCAGCCACAGATGAAGCAGAACCAGCAATAACAGTCCTTAACTCAACTTTAGAACAGCACCGTTCGAGCAAGAATTTCTCCAGCGGTAGCCTAATCTTTTTGCTTTTTCTCCTCTTTCCTTCTTTTCTCTTTCTTTCCCGTTTTTTTTTTTTTCTTTCTCTTTCAGAAATTTTTTTTTTTTGTTTCTTTCCCCTCTTCTTTTTTCAGAAAAATCCTCCCCCTTCTTTCAGCCCACCCCCTCATTATATAGATGTATGTGTTGTAGTGTGTTAAGTGGGGGAAGTGGGGAAAATGTGTGAAGGATTGGGGGTGAGGCATGGGTGGAGTGGGGGAAGAGATGTGAGGGAGTGGGGTGTTTGAGTGGTTTTTTTATTTATTTTAATTTAATTTAATTTTTATTTTTTCCCGTTTTTATTTATTTATTTATTTTATTTTATTTTTTATTTTTTTATTATTTAATTTTTTTTTTATTGAATAAAAGAAGATAATATACACATGTATATACATATATATATATATATTCTTCTATTTAAACTTAGGAACAAATCTTATATTCTAAGAATGTGAATATTTTTGTTGTTTTTAATTTTCTTAAATAGAACCTGTTAAGAGTAAGATAAAATTTAAAATATTAAGATTAGATCTAACATTAATATTTACAGCAAAAATAGTATATAATTTGGGTGTGGTCAAAAAATAGTTGTTCACAAGAGACCTTCATTAATACGTTCTTGAACAAAATAACAGTCTATCTCGATGTGCTTGGTTCGTTCATGGAAGATTGAATTCACAAATATTTACATTGATGCCTTACTATCACAGAACAATGTCACAGGCTTAAGAATGGACACTCCCAACTCTGACAACATGCCCAATAACTACATTATTTCTGAAATTGTTGATGTCATGCTGCGATACTCTGCTTCAGCACTGCTTCGGGAGACAGATTGTTGTTTCTTTTATTTTCATGAAATCAAGGACTCACCAAGCTTAACTACATAGCCACTAACAGACCTCATTGTCATTGGGCAGGCGCTCAGTCAGAATCACAAAAGGCTATTAATGTATCAACAGGACCTCGCTTTAGGACTACCCCCATTCTTGGTGTAGACTTCAGGTACCTAACCACTCTAACTGCAGCATCCATACGTGACTTCTTAGGCAACATAAACTAGATTAAAGTTTGCATCGCATAGCTGATATATGATCGAGTAACTGTTAGATATAGGAGTTTCCCTATTAACTTATGATAGCTATTTGCATTTGTTAAATGATCTGCATTATTTACTCTGGCGACTTTGTCATACTCGACTGTGGTGAGCTTCTGATTGACTTCAAGTGTTGTTAAGGCCGGTTTGGCACCACTTAATCCCAACTCAGATATAAGCTCTGAGGTATATTTTCTTTGGTTGAGTAGTATTCCATACTTGGATCTCAATACCCAAGAAATACCTCAATTCTCCCAAGTCTTTGAGTTTGAATTGCTGATGCAGAGCTGCTTTTGCTTCATCAATCATGTCCTTATTGCTTCCAGTCAATAGCAAATCATCAACATAAATGAGGATGATGATATCCTTGCCTGACTTATTGGTGAACATAGAATAATCATAAGTACTTTGCATAAAACATGCTCCCACCAAAGCTTATGTGAGCTTTAAATTCCATTAATTTGATGCTTGCTTGAGACCATATAATGACTTAAGCAATTTACACACTTTCTGTTCCCCCTGCCTTTAGAAACCATGTGGCAAATCCATGTAGACTTCTTCAAATAGATCTCCTTGAAGAAAAGCATTAAAGACATCCATTTGGTATAAGGACTAATCCTTTGAGGCTGCAAGGGCTATCACATATCTGACTGTCACCATCTTTGCAACTGGTGAGAAAGTCTCATGATAGTCTAATCTTATTGTTGATTGTAGCTTTTTGCCATTAGTCGTGACTTGAATCTTTCTACTTATCCATTAGCTTGGTACTTTATTTTATATACGCACTTGGACCCAATAGGAGTTTTACCTGGTGGTAAGTCTACAACCTCCTAAGTCTTATTCTCTTCTAATGTTTGTACCTCTTGTTTCATGGTTGTGATCCATCGCTCATCCTTTACAACTTTCTTGAAGTTATGAGGTTCTTTCAGGATTGAAAAAACTGATACATAGCTTCTGTACTTTGGGGACATCTTCTCATAAAAAAGGAAGTTTGAGCTTGGATAGCTTCAATTTGAGGATTTCTCTGGCTGCACTACATAGTCCCTTTATTATATAGGTATAGTTTTTACTCTGAGTGACTGTCTAGTTGGTGCAGTGGAACTAAACTCAGCAGAAGGAACACCTTGAACATTTTGAGCATCATCAATAGGCACATCTTTTACACCTTGAACAAGTCCACCAACATACATATCCTCAGTAGTGTTCAACGCATCATGTGTATCTGGAGGTTCAGATGCTTGAGGATCAACAAGTGTCTATGTCTCCTAAACTGCATTAGGAGTTGGCACTAATGGTTTACTCAAAGCCTTCCACTGGTGAGTGACTGTCTCGTTGGTGCATTGGAACTAGACTCAACAAGAGGCACACCTTGAACATTCTAAGCATAAGCAATAGGCACATCTTGTACACCTTGAACAGGTCCATCAACAGACATATCTTCAGCAGTGTTCAGTGCATCATGTGTAGCTGGAGGTTCAAATGCTTGAGGAGCGACAAGTGTTTCTGTCTCCTTAACTGCATTAGGAGTTGGCACTAATGGTTCATCAAAGCCTCCCACGGGTGGTGCAATATCATGATCCACACTATAGCCTCCCTCAACTGGTGAATTGATACTTGTTACTTTTGTTGTATCAGGAGTTTGAGATGGTCCTTCAAGACTTTGCACTTCTGGTAATGCACATGTTGGGACCTGTAACTTTGTCTAAAAAAAACTAGCACCAAAATTATTTCATATGAATGAATGTTGTTGTTATATCTTCTTAAATGGAAACTCATGTTCTGTGAAAGATACATCCATGCTAATGAAGAAGGTTCTAGTGGTTAGATCATATAATGTATAACCTTTTTGAGTAGTTGAATACCACATGTGAACATATCTTCTTGCTCTGGCAACAAACTTATCTTCTAACACCAGATTAGTGGCATAACATAAGCACCCAAATATTGTTAGGTGGGTTATTGAAGGCTCTCTACCATATAACATTGCATATGGACTCTTTCCATTTAAGATCCTAGTAGGTAACCTTTTTTATTATGTAGACAGTAGTTTGTACACACTCCCCCCAAAATATGTCTGGAACATAACTTTGGAATTTCAACGCCCTGGCAGTGTTCAATATATGGTTGTGTTTTCTTTCAGCTACCCCATTCTGCTGAGGTGTATATACACAACTACTTTGATGAATAATGACTTGTGATAACAAGAATTCAATCCATGTTTATTGAAACATTCCTTTCCATTGTATGTTCTCAACACCTTAACAGAAGTGTCAAATTGTGTTTTGACCATGTAAACAAACTATTTCAAGAAAATGATAGTTTTATTCTTGAACTGCATCAAGAAAATCCAAGTAGCCCTGGACAAATCATCTACAATTGTAAGAAAATAATGCATCCTATCATGAGTACTCTTCTTATATGGCCCCCATACATCCATGTGAACTAATTCAAATGCCCTAATGCTCTTTTTTTCACTATCAGGAAAACTCAGTCTAGATTGTTTAGCTAGAGGGCAAACAAAACATTTCTTTTGCATATCACTATCTAATTTATTTTGCAAAAAAAAAAAAAAACAAGTTGCATAACAGGAACATAAACATGGCCTAGTCTTTCATGCCACAGACATGTTGTTTCACCAAGTGAACCTTTCATATCAACATGAGTTGCGAGAAGTCTGACTCGTTTTCCTTTCAGCACATACAAACCTTCATCTTCCTTACCAATTCCCTTCACGCTGCCATTGTAGAGGTCCTAAAACACACAGAGTTTGGGTAAAAATGTGGCAGCACATCTTAGATCCATAGTTAGCTTGGATACTAACATCATATTAAATTTGAAATCAGGAACATGTAGTACATTCTACAGTTTATCAACAGTTGACGGATATGAACTCCCAACATGTTCAATCCTTTTACTAACACTATTTGGCAATGTTACTTAGTCTTGTACCCTGTCATCTACTTTTCTTACATCACTCATTAAGTCTAAAGTGGATGATATGTGATGTGTTACTCCTGAATCTACAATCCAGTCATCATTCTTTTTATTTGAAACATGCACACTAGAAGACAATGCAGTAATTATACCTACATCAGTTGCTTGATTTTGAGTTTGAGTGTCACTTGGTGGTGAGTCTTTGTTGAGCAGGCCTAGGATTTGTTGATATTGTGCTTCTATGAAGATATAATATCTTTTAGACTGTGATGCTCCTTGTGAACTTTGAGTCACAGATCCTTCTACATGATTTGCAATAATAAGCACTCCTTTAGGTTGAAATCCTTTCCTTCCTTTGAAGTCTTCAGGATACCCAATGATCTTGTATTAATTTTCCTTTGTATGCCCTCTCATGCGGAAATGTTCACATTGCTGATATTGTTTCCTTCCTCGAAAACCTTGACCTCTCCATGCTTGCATAGCTAATGGATCTGCCTTTTGACCCATGACTCCACCTCCCGAGCATTGTTGACTCTCATCCCGTATTATTAGTGCATGTGCCTGATTAAGGGTTAGTTCAATGGTTTTCATTAGAATTTGCCTACGAGCCTAAACATATGTGTCATTTAGTTCGTAAAGGAATTGCATAACCCTTTGTTGTTGCAAATGAGTCATATGCTCTTTGGATTTTGGACAACCATAATTCGGAGATGGTACCAATACATCATATTCTGCCCACAACTCGTTCAACTTTGTAAAATACACAGCTAAAGAATATGCCCCTTACGATAATTGCGAAATTGCTCTATGCAATTGAACATACGCATCAATTCACCTTATCAAATTGCTCGTGTAGGTCTTCCCAGACTGCATGTGCATCTGATGCATAGATGATCCACCTAAGCAAATACTTTGAAACATAGTTCATAATCCAGTCGTGCACTATTGCGTTGCAAGTTTCCCATTCCTCGTAAAGATTTTCCTCGAAAAATTCCTTATCACAAGATCTTGTTACAAACCCTAATTTCCACTTAGCTTTGAGCGCAAGACGTATTGATTTTCTCCACAGCCCATAGTTTTCCGAACATGTGAGCTGAATTGGAATTCGAATCAAGCCCGACGTGTCTGAAGGTTGAAGCAAAAATAGATGTGTATGATCAATCTTCTATGTCGCCATTGACGCACCAATTCGAGCGAGCAATTTTCTTAATTGAAAAAATTGCAACAAAAAAAAAATCTGAAGTGAAGATTAAGCCTCAATTTAGTTGAGCGAAATCATAAAGCTTCACAAACCAGTCTCCATAGCTCTGATACCATGTTAAAACTCAACCATTGAAGCTAGTTGTAAACGTGAAGAAGACGAGAGAATTGGAAAATATACAATTGTTTCCAACTATCATTTACAACCCTAACTAGCTCACTATATACAAGGTAGTTAGGAAGACTAAAGAATAATAATAGAGGCCACTTACTTCTAGTAATTACAATATTCCCCAAAAATAACTAACTACTACACCTAATTAGATTCCAATAAACATCTCCCACCAAATGTTATTAAAATTATTAAAGTTTAATCATCTCGGACGTTGAGTATAAAGTTGAAATCGCAAGTAATTTTTTTAACTTTAGACCTTACATTTGAATTTGAACACATTTTAATTCATATCTGAGGTCTGAAGTTAAGGACAACTGCACAGATAGCCGTACTTGAATTTTCTCCGCCAAGCTTAACTTCAGACTTATGTCTGAATTTGGGCTCTGTCCAAGCTTACTCAATGTGTAATGCGTACTTTTAAATGAGTAGTATTAAGTGAATGGTAACATATTCATTCAGTGCCGCCAAGATTTATGGGTAAATTTTACAGAGTGGTGATCTGACCTACTATGTTGTATGGGTTAAGTACTGGCTGGTCAACAACTCTCATATGCAGAATATGACAATAGTTGAGATGGATGATTAGTTGTACCAAGAGAGATAAGACTATGAAGAAGTTATTTGGGACAAAGTGGGAGTGGCCTCCATGATGGACAAGATGCAGAGTCGAGGCTAGGACGGTTCAGGCATGTTAAGATGATAAGCATTGATGCTCTTGTTAGGAGATGTGAGAGGTTGGCCATGTCGGGTTTGAGAAGAGGTCGAGGTAGACCAAAGAAGTATCGGGGAGAGGTGATTAGGTAGGACATGATGCTGCTCCACCTTACCGAGGACATGACTCCTTGATAAGAAAGTGCGGAGGCTGAGAATTAGGGTAGAAGGTTAGTAAGTAGATAGTTTCTCCTTTTCAATAAGTAGATAATTTCTCCTTTTCTTACATGTAGTCCTAGTAACACTCACGTCCCTTCATATTCTTAGATTTATATTACGTCATGTTGTTTAATTCATTTCAGTTTTTGTATTTCCCTATTATTACCATTTGGTACTACTTATTCTTTTTCTCTTCCCTTTCTTCTTTCTTCTTTCTTCCTTTTCGTGCCTTTTTTCTCCTCCCTATTTTTCCTCATCTTCTTCTTCTCATTATTCTTCTTATTCTTTTGAGCCGAATGTCTTTGAAAACAACCTCTCTATCTTCACTAGGTACAGATAAGGTCTACATACACACTCACCTCCCCAGCCCCCCCCCCCTCCTCCGGTAGGAATATACTATGTTTGTTGTTGTTGTAAATTACTCATTCAACTTTTGATAAAAATGGTGGTTGAACCTTCTACGTTGGGATTTTTCACTTTCAGAATAGTACTAGTTTTTAGTTACGCGCGTTGCACATGTGACCTAATAAATAAATAAATAAATATAAATCTTAATTGATTTTAAAGTTAGGATTTCCTACATAGTTGTTCCAATAAGAAAATATTTAAATTTTAGCTAATAAGAATAATATTTTTAAAGTCTTCAAATGAGAGAAGAACTTATACAAATAAATCCTTAAGTTTAAAATATTAGGAATTCTAACATAGTAATTTAAATAAATAATGATTTAATAAGCTAACATTTAAATCTTTTAAAGCCCTAAATATTAAAAAAATAAAATATTTATTTTATTTATAATAAAATTAATTTTTAAAAGATAAATAACTCAATCATATCTTATTTTAATTTGCATGGTGGTTCTTAAATTGTCTTAACCTAGATCATATGCTATAGTATATATTAACTCGGAGTAGTCTTTGCTTTTGAAGAGTTTTTAGTTGTCTATATTAAGATTTGTTTGCCCATCGATCCCTAAAATTATTGCTAACTAGTGTAATTGTCCGCGCTCGCGCAGTAATAAAAATATTAAATTGTTATGTTATTATTTGTATATACAAATAATGTATATACTAATATGCCATATTTACACGATTTATCATCTTTCGTGATTTTTTTCAAATCGTATATATAATTTTAGATCCTATATAAAAATTAACGAATTTGTGAGAGCATTACAGATTAAATATTGAAAACTCATTTAAAATCATCTAGATCAATATATGTGAACTTAAATTGAAAACCCATAAAATATAAAAACTAAAGAAAATGAGAAAAAATGATGATGTACAATCTAGGAAAGTAAACCTAAATGTTGCTTACTTTTTTTTCTTTTTCTAAGACATTTTTCTTAATATTTTATTTCTTAGTTCGTACTATTAATTGTTTACACATATGTTTCATAATACTATATTGATAGTTTCTCATTAATTTGTCGCAAATAAAACTTAAACAAAAAGTAAAAAGAGAAGGAAACAAAAAAGGATATATTAAAAGAAGAATTTCTTTTTTTTTTTAAAGGGTGAGACTATCTATTAAATGTATCCCCCTCTTGCATGAAATTTTTTGCATCCAATATCTCCTTCCTTTATAAAACTTCAAAATATGGAGTCTGTGTTCATTTCTTTTCTCACTCTCGTTACCCTCACTTCAACACAATATATTGAAATCAATTCATAGTCAAATGATGTGTTTCTCCAAAACAAACGTAAACTCTTCAAGCAAAGTTGCTTGATATCATCCTAGAAATAGACAACCATAAACGTTAGAAGAATAGGATCCCTATTTATGAAAACCATTTATGGTCAGTTTCCAAAATATTCAGTGTCAAAGTACAAGGGCAGAAAGGAAAAAAGTGAATTATTGAACAATATATTACTTTGTAGCAATACTATGTTTAAAGTGAAAAGTAGCTATGTTAAAATATAAGGGAAAGATGACGTTACTTAGAGGAGCAACACAAGAATTAAAAATGGCACAAATTTCTAACTCAACTTATATAAATAACGGATATTTATATTTGTTCAAAATTAACATCACGTCGATTATGTATTACTGGATAAGCTAGTGGCTAATAATTGTTTTCAATATAAAAATTGTGTTAATCCCTTAGTCTAGTAAATACTCAATTTTAAGTCGTTAGATATCTTAACTCTCTAGCAATATTTCAAATTTAGGTAACTTTAATTTGAAAACAAAAAGGAAACAATAACAAACAAATAAGAAACTAAACATTACATTATTAGAACTCTTAGTAAAATAATTGGTTAAGGGAATATGATTGTGGTTATCTTGGATGGCAATTACATGGATAAATAATAAACCTTGGAAAAAGAAAATTTACTAATTTTTAAAAATATTGAAACCAAATTTTCTCGAGAGTTCTCTTTCTCTTCCACTTCCACTACCACTTCCTTTTCATCTTCAACCACTTACAACACTGACGCTACCACCAGCCGCGATAACCGAAACACTATTGTCTTCCGAAGGTATTGAATCGACCCTATTTACTGTCGTCAAATCTTTGTTGGCACAGTCGAAGGCCTTGAAAAGTCATCTAGTTGAGCATAAATCGCTAAGCACGTACATCACGTGTCGACTATTCACACACATAATATCATTCTCATCTCAAATTTCTAAAATCCTTAAACCTTAAATCGAGACATGGAGTAGATCTCGAATTATGGAGTGACCAAAATCATGGTGTGATTCATGGGTTGGAATATGCCCTTTTATAAGTCTATAAAACTTTTCAGACATTTATGGAGGTAATTACAAGTCCGTTATAAAATTAATAATAGAAAAATTTTCAAACATCTATGGTTACAAAGAGAGACTTAAGGGGAAGTTACGAAGAAAGATGAATCGATACAATGATAGGCGTGAAATAGTAGGATAACAATAATGACAACTAATTATGGTACAATTAATTTTTTGTATAACTATTTCTATCTTTTAGCCCTCTTTTATATATATATATAGAGAGAGATATATATTTTTTGAAAGTCTATCTACCATGAATCATGATACCCTAAGTTTTAATATCTCTATGTAAATAATTCTTTGGACAAATTTTATTCATATCAAATTAGATCTTTTTTCTCGTTTCAAGTTCACATAAGTTTGAATTCATTTTTTATGGAAGTCACTTCACAATTTATAATTTGTGAAAATCAAGTTATTCAAATAAAATATATAAGGTAAATTAAAATTCCTAGATATTCGGATGTCATATTTAGTTCAGATAAGGAACAATTTAATAAGAACACTTTTAATTGATTTTTAAGTCTTAAAATTCAGGAAAGTTACTTAAATTATGATCTTGTCCAATATAAGATATGTTTTTTGAAGGGTAAAAATTCGCTAAAGACGTTTGTGATTTTAATATAGTATAGATAGATAAATAGATAGATAGACAGACAGATAAATAGATAGATAAATTGTAAGAAATTTAAGGAATACAAAACTAAAATATTATGGATAGTCACACCAAAGGGTGTGATGAAATAGTTAGAATCTCTCTACTCATAACCAACAATTTCGAGTTTGAATATCGTAAGTGAAAAATTTCTTGATAAAATTATTAAATTTCGGGTAGCGACTTAGCTAACACCTAAAAAAGCCATAGAGAAGAAGGTAATGTAAGTTAGGATTATATGTGTTCATGGTTCAATGAAAAATTGATTAAATAAACTGATTTTTTATTTTATATTATTTAGTTTCATTAAGAAAAAAACCAAATCAAACCGACAAATACTATATACAATTTCTCTAATTATATATATAGAATTTACATAGCTTTAAATATTTGATATACTTTTAATCAAAATTTTATTTTTACCATTAGTTTTATCTCTAATAAAAAAGTAATGGACTTTGAGCCTTAAGTCCACCTCTATAAAAAACAATAAATCCAAACTTTTTTTTTTGATAATAAGGATATATTATATAGATAAAAACTAGTCGTCGTTAGTATAAACAGTTAAAAGAGCGCCACACATTGGTGGTTTATCAGTAGAGATGTTATGATTTCCTAATGACTTAAGCCTATTACATGCCGTAATGTCTAGTGACTTATTGTAATAACAAATTCCACTAGCATCCTTTGATAGTTGTGGGTTCACAAAATGAGGTGGGTTTGCATGGAGCTTTGGATTGGCACTATTGAGCTGCTTCTATTTCTTCCTGCTTGCATCCTTTGCCAGTAGATGCGCTACTTGGTTTCCTTCGCGAAAATTATGCCGCAGAAATATGTGCTTCTACCGGTGCATCAATGATCTGCATGCATACACAATGTTAGATAAAATATTGTGATCCTGGTTAATTGCTAGAATTGCTTCTGTGGAATCTGCTTCCACTCCCAAAATCCATTAAATTCGTGATGGCGCCGGATCCCACTGTCAGGCAAGCCAACACTTAATAAATAAATAAAATCTTTATTTTAAAATTCTCGAAGTCATTCCTTTTTCATTTTCTTAAATAATAATTAACAAACTTCCACTGAGTAAATAAGAATATCTTTAGCAAATTTAAATAGTGAATAAATCTCATAATTATCCTAGAACACGGTGTCACAAGTGCATGAGCAAATTTTCTAGGAATTATACAAGTACTACAATACTTGTCCGGAATACAAACTGGACAAGGAATTTAAAATAAAATACAATACATCTGAGGAAGACTCTGCTGGTTGCGGGTCGTCTCCGGATGGTGCATCTCGTCTAAGTCTCCAAGTCAGCCACATCACTGCGTCAAGTAGGGCCACTAGCTATGAATGTATCTGTGCAATAAAAATGCACAGCAAATGTAGCATGAGTACGATAACAACGTGTACTCATTAAGTATCATGCCTAACCTCGAAGAGGTAGTGACAAGAGGTCGAATTTGATACTTGCTATAGGTCAATTTAATAAAATCGAGGGGGACACTAAGCATGGATATTATAGGCAATTTAATAAGTAGTGACAGAAAAGTAGCAACTTCTTTCACATTTACAACTTTAAATCTTCGTCATTCCAGTTGACAATTTATAATTTCCAGGCCAGTAATCAGGTAAAAATCACAGCAAGTACACAGTAAGTATCATGCGCAAGCAATACCGAGGGTCGAACGACGCGAACCAATAATAATAAAATGTGCACTGCCGAAGAGTCGAACGACTCAAACCATAGATGCATCTATTACCCCGCTCGTGAATCGATCATGCGACGCAGTCATATATAATAATAGAGTTACCCTGCTCACGAATCATACATGCGACTCAGGGACTCATAGATACACATATTCACACATTGAATTCACATTTTATCAGGAAAACAATTACTCAAGGAAGTGATAAAATTCTCTTTTTAATGGGCTCGAAGATAGTATTTAAGTCTTTTCTGGAAATCCATTTGCCACGTTCGATAAGGTTTTAAATATTATAAATTTATCAGTAAGGCTACAAGTACGGCAAGTAAAGCATGCTTTATCATGAAAACAATTATCCAAGGGAAATCAATTCCCTTACTAGATGATTAAGAAAATAAACTTTAACCTTCTTAGGTATTCAGTTACTAATTCGATAATTTTGACGGTCTAATTTTATTAGCAAAATTACAAGTACAACAAGTAAAGCATGCTAGTTGGTCCTAGACTACTCAGACACAAGCATGATAGTAGCTACGCACGAACTCCCATCACCTCGTGCGTACGTAGCCCCCCACAAATAGTAGCACACATTCGATTAGTTCACCTATAGGAACAATTCCCTCTCACAAGGTTAGAAAGGAGACTTACCTCGCTCCGAAGATTCATAACCGGCCTTCAAGCCCTTCCGACGACTCAAATTGATGCATCACGCCCAAAAACTATCCAAATAACGGGCAACCAATGAAAATATACTTTAATACTTATAAAAATCCAGTTTATATAAATTTCCAACTTCGCTCGGAAAGTTGACAAAATTACCCTCGAGTCCGGATTTCAAAATTTTTCGAAGATAAAGATTACCCATAATTGTACGAACTCAAATATATAATCCACTTTCAATTTCATGCCCAAATTCGTGGTAAAAATCCAAAATACCAATTCAAAGTCTTCCCACAAAACCCCCAAATTTTCTATAATTTTTTCATGTTCAAATCCATGCATAATCATATGTTTAACTCAAAATAGGTGGGGATAGCTTACCTTGCCATTGATGATGAACCCCTCCCCCCCTCTTGAAGCCTTCCAAAAATCGCCCAAGGCATGAGAAAAATGAAAAGGAATGGCCAAATCCTGTCTATTAAAACACCTCACTGCCCAGCGATCCCTCGCACCTGCGGTCACTAGACCGCTTCAGCGGTTCCGCAGGTGCGGACCCGTCACCGCTTCTGCGGTCCATGGATCCTTGCCCATTCCCGCTTTTGCGCCAGCCACCTTCGCTTTTGCAGCACCAAGGCCGCTTCTGCAGCTCCACACCGGCGGCCAAAGCCCTGCAGGTGCGGTCACACCAGATGACAACAGCCCCAGCCTTTCTCAAATTCCAAATTCAATCCGTTAATCACCCGGAATCCACTCGGGCCCCCCGGGACCCCGTCCAATCACACCAACCAGTCCCAAAACATAATGCAAACCTGCTCGAGGCCTCAAATCACATAAAAAAAACATCGAAACAATGGATCACAACTCAATTCAACCTTTATGAACTTTAAAATTTCCAACTTCTACATTCGATGCCGAAACCTATCAAATCACGTCCGATTGACCACAAATTTTGCACATAAGTCACATTCAACATTACGGACCTATCACAACTTCCGGAATCAGAATCCGACCCCGATATCAAAACTTCCACTTCCGGCCGGACTTCTTAAAACTTCAAGTTTCTCACTTTAGCCAAATGACTTCAAAATAACCTACGGACCTCCGAATTCACTTCCGGTCGCGCTCCCAACTCCAGATTCACCATACGGAGCTATTTCCAGACTCGGAATCCCAAACGGACATCAATATCACTGAAATGCACTTCACCCATACTTATGAAATTTCTTCTAAAATGTTGACTTCTACAATATGCGCTGAAATGCTCCCGGGTTGTCCAAAACCCGTTCCGAACATACGCCCAAGTCTGAAATCATCATACGAACCTGCTGGAACCTTCAAATTTTGATTTTGAGGTCGTTACTCAAAATTCCAATATTAGTCAATTCTTCCAACTTAAGGCTTCCGAAATGAGAATTTTCTTTCCAAATTGACTCTGAACTTCTTGAAATTCAACTCCGACCACTCCTACGAGTCATAATACCTGAAACAAAGCTGCTCATGGCCTCAAACCGCTGAAGGACGCGCTAGAGATCAAAACGACCGGTTGGGTCGTTATATTCTCTCCCACTTAAACATACGTTCGTCCTCGAACGTGCCACGAACTGCTCTGGAATTGCCCAAATTCATTGTTTAACACTTCGTGCACCTACCTATGCTGCCACCACTCAGTTGAACTCATTAGCTCGATCAAATCTGACAATATCCTCCTTTATCCATACAATAAGCTTAGAACCCAGTTCCAACACCTGAAAGTCTCTGCCAGGCCCGTTTCCAATATATGAACACCGTATCAACTACCACACGATGCACCAGAACATGACTGCATATTTTTGCTGAATTAGCACCATGCACCGCATAATTCATCACATAACCACAATGACATTCCTTGAACCTTAATGGCCAATATTCCACGAACCTAATGCTCCCGATGCACCTCAGGACACCTATATATAAGTCCTGCTATAACCCTTACGATACCACCACAACAGAGGAGATGTATAGAAATTCACAACCAACTGCAGAGTCAACAAATCATTGAATCTCTCCTCCTGACTAGAATCATCACCTCATTATGAACCAAAATGTTGGTAATTGTTCTTTAATATACTTCACATAATCTTATCGCACTGATCCCTGATAAAATAATCTCGTATCTCCCAGTATGAACTGCTCAGGCAACAAATCACCCCAGACATGACCAACAGTCTCACATGATGCCACAACGTGCCAATAGGCCACAACTCGAACACGATACACAATGAAATGAATCAGGAAGGGACCACTCAACTCACGCAACTAACATGAACTTTTCTCAGAAAATAGGAAGTAAAACACAAGAAAAATTAAATATAGTGAACCTTACTCAACATCGCATTGTTGCAGCGTGCAACCCGATTCAAATAACATACCCGTGGCGGCGTGCCACCCGATCCACACATAAAATTTACATAAGGATATACACGACGAGCTAAATTGCTAATTACCACAAAATATCGAATATCGGTCACAAGCACGCTAAGTGCACAATACCATCCTGGGGAGACTGATAGAGCCATACGCTACAAAACTCAAGCACAATTGAGGTGCGATATATAGTCTGAATCTCAGGAGTTATCCTACTCACATAACATCATCACTATGCGGGAACTCAACACATAGGGAATTATCAAGTTGTTTTACACGACACAACATAATATTACATGAGATGAACGAAGA
Organism: Nicotiana knightiana; assembly: GCA_005239525.1. NCBI lineage: Eukaryota > Viridiplantae > Streptophyta > Magnoliopsida > Solanales > Solanaceae > Nicotiana > Nicotiana knightiana. The sequence continues at coordinate 117,828 of ML368441.1, read as the reverse complement.
CGGAACAACATCTGATGTTCTAATACCTTTCCATGATAAGCGTTATACCGAAATGAACACGCCTGACTCATATGGAGCCCATAATCATATTTAAATCCATCCACAAACATCGAGTCTACCCTGCTCGCACCAAACTAGGCTAATAACTTTACCTGGGTCCATAATACACCACTTTTCTCGTAACACACAAGAACAACCGTCATAGCTGGGACAAACATTCCACAATCCACAACAAAATTAATCGAGCGCCCTCCGGGCATAAATTCTCAAATAAGCAATATTACACCTCTTTATACTTGGTCCAAATCTTCAATCTTTTAAGTGACTACATGTCACACTCATACGATCTTCCCGTGTCATGCTCCCACGTCCTTCCACACAAGGTAACAAGTTTGCACATCCATACCACCAGCCACACAAGTGCTATAAAGCCAACCAAGAAATCTGCAACCATAACGCAAAGCCTCTTACACAACCACTGATCTCAGGTGACGGTGAACACAATACTGACTTACCCTAAACATCCAAATCCCTTTCCTTGATCATCCGAGCTTGCTACATCCTGGTCCATACCGAACCACAACCTTGATTCTTACCTCAAATTCCATACTGCTCACTGCACCTAACATGCCAATATGAAATAGCACAAGAATTCCATCATAACTCCTTAACCGCTATCGGGGCGAACACTTTATCACATAGAAACCTTTTACTTAACTTAATTTGAGAGAACCATACCGACACACGAGTGAATTCTCATAATCACAATACATGCAAATCCTCAGGTAATAGTCTATGCCACCATAATCCTTTTGGAATCCGCCTACCCATGATAGGTCATTTCCCATATGGCTGACCATCTAACTTTTCCAAATTTTCATTACTCGCGTCATTCTCAAACTCTACCTCTGCAGGACATAACTGATTCTCCCGAATACCTCAAACTGAAACTGATACGACACTTAGCCTCGCGATCAACTTACCGACAGCACACTTACCCTACTTTGCTTAAGCCATATATCAAGATTAACAATAACTCACAATGCCCATACACTAACACCGCCACAATACCGCAGTGAGATTCTATTAAACCTTCCATAAGCTCATGTAACACGACTCATCTTATACCTTAATCCAATTTACTCGCACCTTAGGAATGATGATAACTCCAAATCAACACATAGTAACTCAATTCGCACTCACTTCGAGTGATTCCATTCCAGGAGACTACTTTGTCTCTAAGCCCATGAACTGTTTCATGCTCTCCTTGCACGCATATTCACATCTTTGACCGGTATACCCATTATGATAACCCTTATACGAACTCGAAGTCATTTTCTCCTTTTTCCTCCAAATGCTACTCTGCACGCCGAAGATAACATAGAACACTCCACCCATATTCTCTCGCTCAAAATTCTGCTGCGAAAGCTCGATTTTTAACCGTGCCGTGGGCTTGAAATCCTTAGACACCACATTCTAACCTTTGAATCTACTAGGACCGCTAGTGAGAGTCACCTGCTCTGCTTGGTCACAAATATAATCAACTCTACGGCTTCGCTGGTACCTGAACACCCATCTTGAATAAGCACCCGACTGAATCACTTCCCTTGCAAATTACCTCTATACTAAGCATAAATCCTGAATATTTCCAAATTCTAAACATGATTCCATAAGGCCAACCCTTGCACACATTTATCAAATCCTATGCTCAATTACTACTCATGTCTTCTTCCCTTAGCTGTAATAACCCATTAATATGCTGATGACCAGAATTTTCGCCAGTAGATGCCCATGCAACCCAATCGTAGGCGATGGAACTCTCTCACTTAGCCTGAAGTCGCTATCACACAAATCTGGAACTCACCAAGAATCTTCCTTCCTTGTTGACATGATCCTGCATAACTAACTCGCCAAATTCCTTCAAAAACATCCGTCAGCATTTCACAAGCACTCAGAGTCATTAACCACATTCTCATATCCGACCTCTTGCTGAATAGTTAGTAAAATCCCTTGCGAAACTCCGCCTACCACGCAACCACTGACCTGATCACAGAAGATAACCCACCCTGCGAAAATTACCAACTGACACCTTCCAACGACGCTGTACTGCACAATCTCTATGACCTCAATACCCCATCCTACGCCCGTTCTCATTTACCAACTTTACCAGTCTGTCTGCTCCTCATGTACATATACTAGATGCGCGACACTATCTTCTAGTCCCAAGCTATATTGCATCCTTCTTCATACCAAGTAACTTCTTCCTTTTGCACCCCATCTCCCGTCACAATAGTCAATATTTCCACTTAAGCCCGTGGACCCAACCATCGTCCACTAGAATTCTCAATTCACTCCGAACTCCTCCTCAAGATGCGCATCTATCTTACCACCAAACTCATATGCTACGCTGCCACTCTCCCACTTTAGTCAAACTCACTCCTTTAAGAAACTACTCGACTTTGCTTCTTACACTTGGCCTTCTAGAAATTTAACCACTGCCTGACATTTCCCACGTGTCCTTCCTCATCCCTTGCTGCCCAGTTGTTGCCTCAAACAAATATCATTCTCAGTGGCTCTTAAACTAGTAGATCACCACAAATTTAAAACTCTCCGAAGATCATCTTTCTCGAGTTGTCGACGCTAGAAACACCGACATGATCATGAACCACCGCACATCGCGATCTCTAACAGCCGCTTCCCGTGTACCATTTCATAATATCGTGCCACGAAGGCAAATCTGAAGAAGAGCATAACACCGACGAACTTAACACATTTTATTTGATCAAATATGGCGATTACCACATCACAGATGAATATTCCACCTCACTTGAAAACACCAAGTCTTATTACTCTATCAACCCAAACTCGAACAATTCTAGTCCAATTACCTTTCCTCCATCGAAAATAAAATACTGAATTCTCGGAATCATGCTCTGAGTAGAACTCCTATCAAGTCATTCATTGCCCCGACGTATGGGCAAGCATCCTACCATCACATCAATATCGTGCGATAACTAATCATAAGCATCATAGCAGATATGCGCATAACCTCAAAGCTCTCAGAAGTGCAACTAGCTGAAAAAACATAATATCCTTCCGCAGAGCAACGACAATAGCCTCAACCAACCGTGCATGGAAAAACCTCACGCACCATATCTGTAGCACCATTACAATTCCTCAAATTCTCGATTATAGCAAGCGTTTCATGACGTGTAAGATTGAGTAAGAAGAAATGTAGGCATAAGCCTCAAAGGAATCAAACCGCACGATAAGGAATCAAGAAGTGAAGTACTCCTAACAACCCTGTAGACTCTCGAAGATAAGTACAGACGTCTCCCTACCGATCCGCAAGACTCTACTAGACTAGCTCATGACTCGTGAGACCTGAGTGAACCTAGTGCTCTGATACCACATTTTCACGACCCAAAATTCATTAAGGCCGTGATGGCGCCGGACCCCACTGTCAGGCAAGCCAACACTTAATAAATAAATAAAATCTTTATTTTAAAATTCTCGAAGTCATTCCTTTTTCATTTTCTTAAATAATAATGAGCGAACTTTCACTGAGTAAACAATAATATCTTTAGCAAATTTAAATAGTGAATAAATCCCATAATTATCCCAGAACCCGGTGTCACAAGTGCATGAGCAAAATTTCTAGGAATTATACATGTACTATAATACTTGTCTGGAATACAAACTGGATAAGGAATTTAAAATAAAATACAATACATCTGAGGAAGACTTTGCCGGCTGCGGGTCATCTCCGGACGGTGCATCTCGTCTAAGTCTCCAAGTCAGCCACATCACTGCGTCAAGCAGGGCCACTAGCTATGAATGTATCTGTGCAATAAAAAGCACAGAAAATGTAGCATGAGTACGAAAATAACGTGTACTCATTAAGTATCATGCCTAACCTCGAAGAGGTAGTGACAAGAGGTCGAATTTGATACTTGCTATAGGTCAATTTAATAAAATTGAGGGCGACACTAAGCATGGATATTATAGGCAATTTAATAAGTAGTGACAGAAAATAGCAACTTCTTTCACATTTACAACTTTAAATCTTCGTCATTTTAGTTGACAATTTATAATTTCCAGGCCAGTAATCAGGTAAAAATCACAGCAAGTACACAGTAAATATCATGCGCAAGCAATGCCGAGGGTCGAACGACGCGAACCAACAATAATAAAATGTACACTGCCGAAGGGTCGAACGGCTCGAACCATAGATACATCTATTACCCCGTTCGTGAATCGATCATGCGACGCGATCATATATAATAATAGAGTTACCTTGCTCGCGAATCATACATGCGACTCAGGGACTCATAGATACACATATTCACACATTGAATTCACATTTTATCAGGAAAACAGTTACTCAAGGAAGTGATAAAATTCTCTTTTTAATGGGCTCGAAGATAGTATTTAAATATTTTCTGAAAATTCATTTGCCACGTTCGATAAGGTTTTAAATATTATAAATTTATCAGTAAGGCTACAAGTATGGCAAGTAAAACATGCTTTATCAGGAAAATAATTATCCAAGGGAAATCAATTCCCTTTCTAGATGATTAAGAAAATAAACTTTAATCTTCTTAGGTATTCAGTTACTAATTCGATAATTTTCACGGTCTAATTTTATTAGCAAAATTACAAGTACAACAAGTAAAGCATGTTAGTGGGCTCTAGACTACCCAGACACAAGCATGATAGTAGCTACACACGGATTCATGTCACCTCGTATGTACGTAGCCCCCCACAAATAGTAGCACACATTCAATTAGTTCACCTATGGGGACAATTCCCCCTCACAATGTTAGAAGGGAGACTTACCTCGCTCTGAAATTCATAACCGGCCTCCAAGCCCTTCCGACGACTCAAATTGATACACCACGCCCAAAAACTATCCAAATAACGAGCAACCAATGAACATATACCCTAATACTTATAACAATTCAGTTTATATAAATTCCCAACTCCGCTCAGAAAGTTGACAAAATTACCCTCGGGCCCGGAATTCCGAAATTTTTCGAAGATAAAGATTACCCATAACTTTACGAACTCAAATATATAATCCTCTTTCAACTTCATGCCCAAATTCGTGGTTAAAATACAAAATACCAATTCTAGGTCTTCCCACAAAAATCCCAAATTTTCTAAAATTTTTCATGTTCAAATCCATGCATAATCATATGTTTAACTCACATTAGGTGGGGATAGCTTACCTTGCATTGATGATGAAGCCCCCCCCCTCTTGAAGCCTTCCAAAAATTGCCCAAGCCATGAGAAAATGAAAATAAATGGCCAAATCTCGTCTATTAAAACACCTCACTGCCCAGCGATCCCTTGCACCTGCGGTCACTAGACCGCTTCAGCGGTTCCACAGGTGCGGACCCGTCACCGCTTCTGCGATCCATGGCTCCTTGCCCATTCCCTCTTATGCGCTTACAAATTCGCAGGTGCTGTCTCGCTTCTGCAGCGTGCCAACCGCATCTGCCGTCCCAATCCTAGCCAGCCACCTTCACTTCTGCGGCCCCGCACCTGCGGCCAAAACCCCGCAGGTGCGGTCACACCAGATGACAACAGTCCCAGCCTTTCTCAAATTCCAAATTCAATCCGTTAACCACCCGGAATCCACCTAGGGCCCCTAGAACCCCGTCCAATCACACCAACCAGTCGCAAAACATATGTGGACCTGCTCGAGGCCTAAAATCACATCAAATAACATCGAAACAATGGATCGCAACTCAATTCAACCTTTATGAACTTTGAAATTTCCAACTTCTACATTCGATGCCGAAACCTATCAAATCACGTCAGATTGACCCCAAATTTTGCACACAAGTCAGATTCAACATTACGGACCTACCACAACTTTCGAAATTAGAATCCGACTGCAATATCAACATTTCCACTTCCGTTCGGACTTCTTAAAACTTCAAATTTCTCACTTTAGCCAAATGACTTCAAAATAACCTACGGACCTCCGAATTCACTTCCGATCGTGCTCCCAACTCCAGAATCACCATACAGAGCTATTTCAAGACTCGAAATCCCAAACAGACATCAATATCTTTGAAATGCACTTCAACCCAAACTTATGAAATTTCTTCTAAAATGTTGACTTATACAATATGCGCCGAAACGCTCCCAGGTCATCCAAAACCCGTTCCGAACATACGCCCAAGTACGAAATCATCATACGAACCTGCTGGAATCTTCAAATCCTGATTCTGAGGCCGTTTACTCAAAATTCCAATCTTAGTCAATTCTTCCAACTTAAGGCTTTCGAAATGAGAATTTTCTTTCCCAATTGACTCCGAACTTCCCAAAATTAAACTCCGACCACACCTATGAGTCATAATACCTGAAACTAAGCTGCTCATGACCTTAACCGTTGAATGACGTGCTAGAGCTCAAAACGACCGGTCAGGTCGTTACATATTCTGTCGCCAGTTTCTTAATATCTGTGAGTCTAAGGGAGTATTGAGTATTGTTAATATTATTTTTGTTTATGTTGATCCATATACCCCATAGCAAAAAGCTAGAAAGTTATCCCAAGGTATGTTTATGAGTTGTTGGGTTTTGTTTAGGTCCTTTAAATTGAGAATCCAATGGTTGTCTAGATTAGTTCTTAAAATGTTGATGCCTAAGGAACTCCATATGTTTGAAACGCTTGGGCACTCGAGGAATATGTGGTTGATTGTTTCTTCCTGTTTACGGCATATGGGACAAATACAATCTATATTAATTCCAATGTGATGGAGGTAGGAGCGGCAAGGGAGTCTATTATGGAGACATTGCCACATGAAATATTTAATTTTGTTTTGGCTGTGTAGTTTCCAAATCCATTTGAAGTCAAGGCTTTCTTGATTTTGCCAAGTATTTATTAGTTTATAGCAGGATTTGGTGGTAAATACACCATTGTTATTAATGCTCCACAAGGTTTTGTCATAGTTTTGTAGAGGTTGTGGAATCGATTTTATATTATCCATGATAGGAGGAGGGATTTGGATAGATAATTTTGTGAAAGACCATTTTCCATTTGAAACAATGTCTTTTATTGCCAAACTTTGTTCCTTTATTCCAAGAGGGCCTTCTATACAGTTTCTTAACGGAGGTAGGGAAGGGATCCATTAAGAGTCCTAAATATTTAGTTGAGAGTCTTTTCCTGGGAGCTAGAGGGTCCCTTGTCTGCAAGTAACCCAGCCTTTAAGAATTCTCTTCCAAATGAAAGAGGTGTAGTTGGATTTGTTCTTACCATGTTTTTGAATGAGCATGTTTGCCCAGGGGGCAGAAGTATTTGCTAAGAGTCTCCAAGTTAGGCTAGTTAGAAGAACCTTGTTCTTAGAGTTTGCTATTTTAATGCCAAGGCCTTCCATTTCCTTGGGCTTAGTAATAGTATTCCAATTGATTAGGTGTAGTTTTTTTCGGTCATTAGTAGTGCCCCATATGAAATTTCTTTGTATTTGTTCAATTTGCTTGTGTGTTTTTGTTGGGAGTATTGTGTATTGCATGACATAATTTTGGATGGAATTCAAGGTAGCTATGGAAAGGGTTGTCCTTCCTGCCATGCTAAGGAAATTTGTTTTCCAAGTAGAGAGCCTTTCTCTCATTTTGTCTATGATAAATTGGTAGTCGGATGCTTTGGGATGTTTATTGAGAATAGGAAATCCAAGGTATTTTTCTAAAGACTTGGCTTATCTTGATGTTGAAGCCCGAAAATATGTCATTGGCTAATGTTGTAGGCAGTTTTTGGAGAATAGAATCTTTGATTTTTCTAGGTTAATTTTTTGGCCAGATACCCTACAGAACTTATAAAGGTAATTTTTAATAGTGTTTTAGTTTTTATATCTGCCTTGGCCGTTAAAGTAAGGTCGTCTGCAAAGAGCAGATGGGAAATGCCTATATCTCGGTTATTAAGGCGTATAGGTTCCCATAAGCACATGTCTACCTGGTGGAGGATTAAACGTGATAGCATTTCCGTGCTCATGATAAAAATATAAGGTGAAAGTGGGCATCCTTGTCTAATTCCTCTACTTGGTGTGAAGAAAGTAGTTCTTGCCCCGTTTACCAAGATCGCAATTTGACTTGTACAAATATAATCCATGATAAGTTGCTTTATCTTCGGTGGGGATTTAAAGTAAGATATGGTTTGGTAAATAAACGACCATTCTAGTCTATCGAAAGCTTTTTCCAGGTCGAGTTTTAAAATCATATAAGCTTTTTTTCCTTTAATTTTTTTGAATTGGGAGAGTATTTTTTGGATTATAATAGCATTATCACATGCTCTTCTACCTTTAATAAATGTAGCTTGGTAGGGTGTGATAATTTGATTTAAAAAAGGTTGGAGCCTATTAGCTATAATTTTTGTAATTATTTTATAGATCGTATTACAAAGGCCTATGAGCCTGGAGTTTTTTAAGTTATTAGCATTGGCTATCTTTGGGATTAGGCAAATATAAGTGAGATTAATGTCGGGAGGGAGTGATTGGGATTCGAATATTTGAGTGCAAAGGTGTATAACAGAATGACCTATATACTCCGGTATTTTGGTAGAAAAAAAGGTGTATACCATCAGCCCAGAAAAATTTAAAAAGTTTGAAAGAAAAGATCGCTTTGATTACTTCATAACGATTGCCTAGGGTTGAAAGATCAATATTTGTGTAGGATTGAGGGTTGTCTAGGGTTGAGAGATCATTGGGCACTCCAAACTCATTTATGTAAAAAAGCTGCCAAGCCCTTTTCATTCTCTTCTTCTATTTTTGTTATTTTCAAAAGATTTTTACTTTAGACTTATTTTTTATTTCTTATAAACTGTATTCAGATGAACAAAGTTTATAACTCTCAGGATTTTTTTTTTTATAATTTAGGAAAATTATAGCCACCACAATAAAAGAGTATAAAGGATTATAAGCTTGCAAAAAGAAAAAGAATTATTTTATGAATGTAGGGGAAAAGAAAGAAAGAAGTACCATTAAATTTGTCAAAAACTGAAAAATCAAACCAAATCACAACACTCAAATGATAAATTGCATTAACATTTAATTCAATGTTATTTAATAATTAAAAAATTAATTAAATTAATTTGACTTCGATTTTAACCAAAAACCGATTAGAAAACATGCACCAAATTAGTTTTACGGGAATACCCTTCTCCATTTCACTACAGTCCACTTCATCAAGCTAGGGTTTTCTCCCTCCCTCCTCTCCGTCACTATACTCTCTCCTTCACTTTCGCGGAGAATTTCCAATTGCAATCCGACGAAAAAAGCAGAGGAAAAATGAGCACCATCGTACCTACTTCAGAGGAAGATCCTGCTCTTTCCGTTGTTCGGTTCACCGCTCAGTTGTCATGGGCTGACGCTGGCCCAGAGGTAATCTCATCAACCCTCGAACTCTATGTGTGCGTGTGTCTGTGTCTGTTTTTATTTATTTAATGCTTATATACAAAAAAAACCCGATGCTTTAAACAATCTGGATTTGATTCACCAATGTTTAACTATTAGTACCGCTGGTGGTTCGGTAAATTGCTATGTGGAACTCTGTAGGGGCAGATTTTGTGAGTGAATCTTTGGTTGGGATCCTGTGGTTGTTGTAGTTGTATATTTGTTTTGAATGGATTTATATGACATGTTGATAGGTTGCGGAGCCTCAGGTGAATAGATTGTGCGTCGAGACACAGGAATGCATGATTGAAGGGCGGTGGTTAGATTTGGCTTCATTGATGCTCACTTCTGCAGATTTGATTTTTTCTAAAGCTTCTGAGAAAGGTAAATTTCGCACTTCAAGTGATTTTCATAACCTGTTATTAAAAGATATAATTCGGAATAGTTTCTATGGGGAATGGATGGGCGGTTGATTCTTAGGAGTATTTACCTGGAGATTTGAAGTTATAAATCTCAGCTACAACATTCAGTGTGACCCCATCTACTCCAATCTTGGTGGGTCGATTTACTCGACATGTTTGCTTGTGTGTTGTAAGAAGCTGCAGTTGGATTAGGCAATGTACAAACAAGCTGGTCCAATACCACTGTCACTAAGAACAACAAGATATATAATCTGGGAATTCTCTATAGTTAACGCAGAAATCTCCAGAAGACAAGAGACAATATTATTAGATTTAATAATTTGCGAGTCCAATTATGTAATTATCTAGCACATATTGTAAATTAGATGCATAGAACTCACATGTACAGGAAGCAGCTGTTTTTGTTGACTTATATCTTTGGGTAAATTGTTTAGAGGCGGCTTTCTTTTCTTCATCAATGTGAAGCAATCTCTGATTGTCTGGCATATTGGAACCATCCTTTCTGATGTTATGTTTTCTGAAATTTTTTGTTTATTCTCTTAGTTATGTAATTTTCTCTGATTGGCTTCTACTTCAGATCTCGAGTGCATTTTCACTATAATCTGCAACCTTGTCAAGAAGCCTGAGAGTTTGGACCAAGTTCATGAGATGGCAGAGCTCATATCAACTAAACTCTCTCAGCAACCAAATGATAGGCCCGCATTGCGCATAAAACTGTAATCTACCCTGAAGCTAATTACTTTACTTCCTGGAGTTTTTTTTATGGTGTCACATTACATTTTGTTTCTTCTCTCTTTTCAGCTTGTTCAATCTCTACAACCTGTTGGAGAATCCTTATAGCCGTTTCTTTGTATACATGAAGTCCCTTAATTTGGCCATTAGTGGAAAAGTCACTGAACATATCTTGCCATCTTTCAAAAAGATAGATAGCTTCTTGAAAGAATGGAATCTTGGAGTCAAGGATCAGAGGGAGCTCTTCCTTAAGATCTCAAACATTCTGAAAGAAGCCAAAGGGTATGAGTGAGGGACTTGTGTTTCCTGCAGCAGCCTGCGCTTACAATTTTGTATTCTTTCCTGATTCCCATTCATATTTGCAGCTCTGCAAAAGAGTCTTTCAAGTTTCTGACAAAGTATTTGGAAACTTTATCGGTTGAAGATGCTTATGCCATGAATGAGGCAAAGGAAGAAGCTCTCCGTGCAATTATTGAATTTATCAAGGCACCTGACATGTTTCAGGTATCTCTATGTTCAACAGAATATCTGAATTCAAATTGCTTGAGTGGAGAGGAGACTTTTCTTTTTTAAATTTTTTATGTATAAACAATTTGCTGTGTCATTTAGACTCCAGATTGCCCAATGCTGCCTTTCACATGATCTATTGCTATCATGTATTGTTTTAGGCATCAGATATGTCTATTGCTAGCATGTAATGATTTAGTTGCATTAGAACACACCTGTGTCATATTAGGAGCTAATGAAAGCCTGTGTCAAAAATTTTGGGGAGCAATTATGGAGTAGATCACCAACATGATCATATCGAAGAAATATCACAAATGGAAAAAGGACATAATTGAGAAAAGTGGCTTATTAAATCTGCATTTTTTTCTTTTGCCAGTATTTACTCTTGGCTTTTTAATATGGCAGTGTGGCCTCCTAGATATGCCTGCTATAGTCCAATTGGAGAAAGATGCTAAATATGCTCTAGCATATCAGCTTCTAAAGATCTTTCTCACTGGGAGGCTCAATGATTACTTGGATTTCCAGGAGGCAAATTCTGAATTATTAAAAACCTATGGTTAGTATTGTCTTTCTGCTAATTAAAACTTTGGCATATTTATGGGCAAACCTTTAGGTCTTGGGATGCTGCTCTTGCTCTTGGTCTGATTCTGCTAGTTAATGTTGCAGGACTTCTCCATGAAGATTGTATAGCAAAGATGAGATTATTGACGTTGGTAGATCTTGGGATGACTGAATCCAAACAAATTCCTTATTCCATGATCAAAGACACATTGCAGGTACTTTTATTGTCTATATCTTGTAGTTTGTGTTTGTGCTCCACATTTTAGTATTCCGTTGGTCTTTTGCTCTTTGCAGATTGACGATACTGAGGTAGAATATTGGGTTGTTAAGGCAATTTCAGCTAAGTTACTTGACTGCAAGATAGATCAAATGAACCAAACAATAATTGTGAGGTGTGCTTTCTGTGGTTCCCGTCCTTCAATATTTTTGCCTCTGCTTTGTTTGGAGATGTTAGATCTGGTTAATTGAGCCTTTAATTGTTCTTCATTATTCACAACTGTTTTTCCTTTTCTATTGTATGGATGTCGTGCAGCCGATGCATAGAGCGTGTATTTGGGACAGATCAGTGGCAATTGCTTCGAGCACAGCTTGCAACCTGGAGGGTAAATTATATTCTTCTTAAACTCAATTTTGATAGTCAATCTGGGTTCCAAGAGCTGGTGGCTAGATTCCTGTTGCTGCTCTGCTGGAACCCCGAGAAACTGATGCCAGCATATTTTTGTTGTCCTCCCACTTCATCTGGCTAGATGTCCTTAGCTCCCATTCTCATTTATATTGAGTCATTATGCTTGATTGATGTTGACGAGTGTCATATCTTTACAGGGAAATATTTCAGGGGTTATTAGTACAATTCATGCTAACAGGATAACTGAAGATACCACACAGACAATGCAAGGATTAGCGATCCGCTGAAGGTTGCTTATTTGTGGCAACTATTTTCTTTAAATATTTGGTGACTAGATTAATTGGTTCCTATGTAGAGCCAGCTCTTCGAAGTAGAAGTTTTGACATCGTTTTCCTTCTGGGCAAAATTTTCTAAGAGTTTGTTTGTTAAGCTGCATTTGCTTTCTTTTCCTGTTGATGTTACAAAGATGTAATTCTGTGAGATCAAGGTGTTCAATTATACTTGCCCAGATGATTCCGTATTTCCATGTCCAATGTTCACTTTTTAGGCATCCATGAAATCCATAATTGAGAACAAAGGTATCAGTTTTTAATTTTATTTTCTGGAGATTGCTTGTTTGCTTCATTTTCATCATTTTAGATCCGTAGATGGTCTAGTTTTGTTTTGACCAGAGCTGCTTTTTGACATGGACAATTGGAGATGGCTAGGGCCAAGGTGCAGGGGTGGACCTACGTGGGGAGGTGAGGGGTCACGGGAACCCGTTAACTCGACAAAAATACAGTATAATGTATTTTGTACCTATATGTATATACAGTAAGGACCCGTTAAATATTTTACGTGTGCGTCCTAAACACAAAAGCTGGGCAGAAGAGTTGGTTAAAGGAAGCACTCAAAGTGCCTCAACTTCTGAGACGTCCAAGATCGAATCCCATCTCCTATAACTTTTATAATTCTATTGTACTTTTTATTGTTTTTGAATTTAATGATTGTTTAATAAATGTTATTTTGCTTGAAATCGTTCTTTTAGGAAGTTCTTGTTCTTATGAATTTAGATAACATATTTTGGGTGAAGTTTAATTCTTTTCAATCAATTTTTAGTTTTAAGAGACCATGCCTCTCATTTTATAGATGAGTTTGATATGAAATAATCCCGATCCTGCTATGAGTGGACGATGTACTTAAGTTATATTAGTACTAAATTAATATTTGATAATATCAAAATTTGTATTTTAATGATAGTTATCATATTCATTAAGTTTTTACAGATTTGAACGTCGAACTTTATCGCTAGCTAGTACTTGCAGGGGTGGATGCTCCTTAGTGCAAGCGGTTTCATCTGACACTGCTTCGCCATAAAATTTCATTAAATATATATTTTATTAAAAATATAAAATTATAAATAACATTTATAGTTGATTTAATGACAGATCATGACAAGAAGCGTGTCTTGGTCCACTGGCTAAGCAGCAGTACGTAGATGGAGGTAGTCATTTCGAAACTGAGCCTCGACAACGGAAAGTTTTCTAAAAGCTAACTTTCGTTATTATCTGTGCAATACGTTGTTGATACTACTTTTCCTTTTCCTTTTTTTTTTGAAGACATCTTTTAAGATTTCAGAATCAAGTTTAACATCTGAAAATTCGTTTAAACTGGAAGAAAGAATCGGCGAACCTGTTAGGACTGATAAAGCTCTAGGCTATTAGACCTTTGTGATAAGTTGCTAAAACAAACGGGACAGAAAGGCCGGACTTATACGATAAGTTGCTTCCAATGAAAAAGAGACCATTCTTCTTTCGGATAAATAGATTTCTCTTCTCATTTGAAAAGGGAATTGACATTTGGTCCTCCACATTTTGTTTGTCGAAAGTCAACCATGAGCTCTAAGTTCTAACTTCTGACCAGTTCTTTTGAAAGGCTTGGACGGAAGGCGAGTCATTCTATATATGCCTTAACGAGGCGTAAGCCCCATGTGTATTTAATTTTTAATATTTTAGAAAATAATATAATTACGATAAATATATATAAATAGTTAAAAGTACATAAAAATTGAAGAAAACTATAAGTATGTGAAAAATATATATAGGTGCTTCAACCCACAAAAAATTAGTCAAAAGAATCCATTATACGTTATCTATAAGCCCAAGTAACTTGAGTTGAAAAGAATACAATTTTCTACATGGAAGAACAAAATGATGATTAACCTGCAATTTGAACTTTGAACTTGCTGCCATGAAGGAGAATGTAGTTCTCTTTATATTTGCAAAAAAAAAAAAATTTGACTTTTCATTGCTTTTGGGAGATAGTAGCAGACTAGCGAACAAGATAAGGAATTGGAAAAGACCATAAATTAGGGATTCTAGCAATCAAAAAGTATTGACTTTTAAATTTAATGTTTCAGTTCCTTTTTAAAACTTTTGAGTAATTACAAGCCGACTTTTGAGAATTTGGGTAATATGTTAAAGACTTATTCAGCAAATCGTACGTCCCTTATTGTTGGGTGTACGCCTTTTGAGAATTTTGCCCACATCATTACCTCGGAGCATTTTTAGTACACCTCGCCCCAAAAACGTCTTTTAAAATACTAGCTTCTCACAGTACACCTAGCGTCAAGCTTAGCTGATGGTTGTTTGCATTCGGAAGAGCTTTTTGCGAAATTTATTATGCAAAAAAGGACAAAAAGACAGGTAGAAAGTTTGTATTTTCTACAGTTTTTCATTCCTCTAAAGGCTTCCCCAAAAATGCTTTATACTCAGAGGAACAAGACAGTAATGGGAGTAATGAAATAAAGCTACGTATGCTGGTCTCTTAGCTGAAGCATGAACGCAACCCGTGCGTACATACTCCCAACATCCCAAGATGGATTTTGATATGGTTATGTTTCCAAATATTTTCTCCACAAATACTAAATAAGTTAAATTGGCTATTAAAATAAGTCTACGTTTTTTTCTCTCTTCAATTTCTTGTTCATTAATGTTGAGTTCTATAGTTGCTCCACGAGTTGTGTATGTCTTCTAAAAGAGTTTATATAAGCATCTTGGACTAGTAGTACCATCTTAGATCACGAGGACCTACCTTTGGTACTATGGATGTGATGTCTATATATTCTTTGAGTACAACAACAAATTGCAGAAATGTAGTTGATATCAATTTTCTCAGCGTTTTAACAATCATGATAGGCGCATAAGGTAAAATCGGTTCATATTAAATACTTGAATAATAGGGCGGCACGTGGAACCGGAGACAGACATAAAATGAGGCAAAGGAGAACCCACACCGAGGACAACTGTTTCCGTTGGCACCAGGCAGACCCCGAAAGGAATATTGCTAACGAGGACAAACGAATATTTGCCACCCGATGACAGTAAATGAAGAATATTCCCCAGTATAAAATACATAATCCGTTACAGAGAATTTTGGCATTCATAGCTTGCCGTTACACATTCCTCAGTGGCCCCCATAATTCTCATTTAGGAGGGACTTAATCCCAGGACCTCGTTCCCTATGTGTAGCTATAAATAGTGACTTCAACAACCATTGTAGGACACAAATTCTCACAAACTTATGCTACACATTATTCTAAGCTTAATAATACTTCATTTTCAGTCTATTGATATTCTTATTATTCTCTTCTTAAACCTTGCTCCCAGAACCAAGATGTTTGCTGTCTTATCTCGATTTCAATGCTAAGTCTTACATTTAATTTAATTTATTTATTATTTGGGGTCAAATTGATTCGCTTGTCTATAAACCACGTTATAAATTCAACTGTATCATTTTACGGGTAAATAATTTGGCGCCCACCGTGGGGTTTAGACACTTGCGTAATTGAGTTGATCCTTGCATCTATTACTAATCTACTTGATTCTTTGTTTCTTAGCAAGAAGTCATAAAAGATGGCGGATAACGATGTCAACATCGCACACAACATTGAAGCACAAGGAAATCCGCCTCAACACAAATATTCGATCAGTGATACCCGCAATGAGGAGTGCGTCGCACGCCAGTCCATGGAAGGCAATATCCACGACATGTAGGTGTGGAGACTCCTGATGATGCCGAAGGCGAGTACGCTGCGAAAACGGTAAGAATCTTGAGAGAACAATAAAATGCCATCATAGGTCATCTCTCACAGCAAGACCAGGCCATGACAAAAATGAGGCAAGGCGTTGTCGTGTGCTTACAACAACGTGAATGAAGGAGGTCCAGTTCCTCCCAGTGCTCCCGCAAATCAAACATCGCAAATGGTTGATAATAACACCCCGAGGGGTAAGTCAGCTTCGACGGGGTCGAGGGGAATGAGAACATATTTGGTAATAACAACGGGAATGATCCCTTTAAACCGAGATCATGTGGTTTATGAGGGAAATAAACGACCGAATGGACCAAATTCCAGGCGCACCTCCAGTGTTGAAGGGACCAGGCTCAAAGAAATATACCCAGTTGCCGTTCAAAACGAGCGCGGCACCAGAGATAATCCCGAAGAAATTCAAATTCAAAACGTACCAAAATATGATGGGACTTCGGGTCCTCAGGAGCACATCACCACCTACATAACGGCGGTGAAAGGAAATGACTTAGCTCCACACGAGATTGAGTCAGTCCTGCTGAAGAAGTTCGAAGAAACCCTCACAAAAGGGGCCCTGGCATGGTATTCACTTTTACCCAAGCATTCAATATATTCCTTTGAGATGCTCACCGATTATTTCATCAAGGCCCATGATGGATCCAGGAAGGTACATGCCCGAAAGGCCAACATATTCAGAATTGCGCAAGGAGAGTCCGAATTGCTGCGAGAATTCGAGACAAGGTTTCAGAAGGAAAGGATGCTGCTACCGGCCGTGACAAATGAATGGTCAGCTGAGGAATTTACTAAGGGGTTGAACTCGGGGAGCTCCGACGCTTCCCAAAAACTAAAAGAAAGCCTGCTCGAGTTCCACGCAACTACTTGGGATGATGTCCAATATCGTTATGAATCAAAGATAAGAATAGAAGACGACTATCTCGATTTCCCGGCATCAACCAAGGGTTGGGATCGTGAAATAACACGGATAAGTCGAAGGACGATTTTGATACGGATCAATGATCTTCTAAGGGCTGATATTTTCCCTATGAAAGGGTCAAAGGACGCGACAGAGGTTTCTGTTCGGAAAAAAGGTTCGCTACCGACAGGAGATATGACCGTGGCCATAATAATAGAGCATTGCAGGACAAAGAGATGTCAGGATCCCGGGATTCCACCTACCCCAGACTATCCGAATATAATTTCAATGTCAGCGTGGTAGAGCTCATCGATGAGGAACATTAAAGAAGCACGATTCTCGAGGCTGATGAGGTCCGATTCCAGTAAGATGAATCCTAATCTATGGTATGAGTATCATGGGACTAACAACCACCATACTGGGGACTGCCTACAATTGCGCAAGGAGGTGGCGACGTTGCTGAAAAATGCCATCTCAAAGAGTTCTTAAGCAACTGGGCTAAAAATAACTACGACCGCAACCCGGATAACGCAGATCCCTCAAAGATAGGAGAAGATACTCCTCGACTAACAATCAACATGATTTGCAGGGAGGGGGGGGGGAGATTAATGGTGTAACCTTTTTAGCAGCAAAAAAGACAAAGGTATCAGCTCATAGAAAGAGACTCTGGGAATTTGCCAATGATGATATCACCTTCACAGAGTAGGACGCGAATGGACTCCTACTATCTCACAATGATGCCCTGGAAATTTCTCTCAATTTTTTTGATTTTAAAATTAAACGTGTTTTGGTGGACCTAGGAAGTTCAACCAATATCATTCAATGGAGAGTGCTTGAACAAGACAAGCTAACCGGAAGCATCATTCTGGCTACAAAGCTCCTTGTCGGTTTCAACTTAGCAAGTGTGACAACCTGAGGAGAGATCATGCTGCCCACAAACGCCGAAAGGGGTCATGAAGAGTACCATGTTTGAAGTAGTAGACGACGACATGAGCTGCAATATTATTCTTGGAAGATCGTGGCTACACGAGATGAAGGCTACGCCATCAACATACCATCAACTCCTGTAAATTCCTAACTCTAGAGGGAATTAAACAAATAAGAGGGGATCAACCGACGACAAGGGAGATGAATGCGATCTCAATTTCTAGCAGTAAAGGGAAGGAACATGCAGCATATCAGTTATTGGAACTGATGCTCGATCCAAAATCAAATGTAATCGACAAAGGGGAAGAGCCACCGGAATCCTATCAGGTACCAAGGTATTTCCAAATACCTGAAGAAACAGACGCAAATAAATCCACATCGGAAGAACTCGAACAAGTCACATTGTTTAAGAAGTTCTTATAGAGGGAGTTCCACCTGAGGACAAGGTTAAACCCCATATCAGGTTAGGGTTTATAGAATTCCTCAAAACTAATGTTGAATGTTTTGTATGGTCGCATGCAAATATGAAAGGTATTACGCTAGAGGTGGCCGTGCACAAGCTAAGCCTGGATCCCGACATCTCTCGGTAAGGCAAAAGAAGTGCCCGATTGACGAGGTCAGGAACAAGTTTGTCAAATAAGAGGTAACTCAATTGCTGATATCGGTTCAATCCGGGAGGTAAAGTATCCCGACTGGATAGCTAACGTAGTAGTAACACCAAAAAGAAAAATAAATTTTGCATGTGTTAGATTATAAGAATTTGAATAAGGTGTCGCGCCCCCCTCTTTCCTCCCCTTTCGGATCGGTCAGGGTATTCGACATTATTGGGACAACTCATTTCCTTTTGGGAAAGGGATAAGGAATTGAAGAGTCGCCACCTAACGATTTTAAGATGCGTTAGAAAACCTATTAGGGGTCACAATAACACTAATTAAACAACCAGATATTGGGTAAGGGTTTGAAATTACTCCAAGGGGAAGGTGTTAGGCACCCCTCAAAGTCCACAACTGTGGTTCCCGACCAAACAAGCTTTGTGAATTTAAACAAGTAGCAAATAAGCTTAAACAAATAAAGGTTTTGAAAAAATTCGCAGTCTAAGCACACATATGAAGTAAAGTTTTAGAAGATTTAAAGTCTAAGCACATATATAAGGTTTTGAAAGATTTACAGTCTAAGCACACATGTTTAAGGGATAGGGGAGTCCTAGGTTGTTTATCCTATAGGATCACATCAATGCAATGCCCGGTAATCACTCCTCAGAAAGGGGCTACACGTGGCATTAGAGCACCGGTCATCATATCCATATCTACCCTTCCCACCCCTTAGCGGTTATTTAAGCGAGTGTTGTTTAACGACCTCTATGCGTGCTGTTACCCGTCCCTTCTTAATGGTCCTGGAGGAGATTAGGACCTCTACCTATAGGTAGTTCTAGACAGACCCTTAAGGTTTTAATAGGAGAAAATACTAGGCGACAGACAAGAACAAATAGGACTTTAACAGATAAAAACAGGAAATAAGCAATTAAGAGGCTCAGATTTACCTCCACAGATAATGCACATAAGCAACACGTCTCAAACACAAACAAGGGCGGTATTATTAAGCAGGATCCTAAAACATGATGTCTAAGTGAATATCAAAACACAGAAGATATGCAGTTTCAATTTTATAAACCCAGAAGTAGGACCTAATCAGTTTGCCTACTGATTTTAAAACCTGTTAACCATTATGCAGTAAACATAAAGCAACAGTCTTCCAGTTTTATAAAAGTTGGTTACCTAAGTCTTGCCTAGGCGTGGGAGAATGCACAATATTACCAGAATTATTTAAAACAGTTTAGAGGTTGTTTTACCTAAAGCATGCTGTTCTAGGTGATATGATTATGCAGAGATTGTTACTAGTTTTATTAAGAGCAAGACAATTAGATGTGGCACTGTTTTATATCCCATTTCATGCATCAGTAGCTTAGCAAGGTGTGACTTAGTGAGGTCCTAAACTTGGTATCTAATGCAAATATAAAATGCAAAATGCTTTATATGCCGAGTTCCTAAAGCAGGATTTCTAAATGCATAGCATGATCTCAGGATATGCAGAGCAGGATGCACAAAAAGATTACAACATTGTTAAGCATGACTTCAAAATGTGCAGGAACAACAGTTTGTGTTAGTGCTATTATTTAGCCCTGAAGCATGGTTTCTAAGTTATAAAATAATGTGATGCTGAAACAATATACATGAAACTTAAGAGCATGATATCTAATGTATGCTATGCTTTGCATGTATTGGTCCAAAACATGGATTCTAATGCACACACAGAAATGTAAACCTAAGGCATAGTTTATTCCCCATCGACAACAGACATGGCAACCCTCCCATTTTCACCATCAATCCCTAATATCTGTTTACAAATAATTATTACACACCAGCTGAGTAAATTACATAAATATATAAAGGAAAAGAAGAATTTAAACTATAGGGTACCTGAAAACAGGCCCAGATTCACAGAACCTCAGGTGCTCAAATGTTTCATAGCCTTTCTCATATCCGGGTGTGTCGGAGTTCCCTAAGGACCTCAAGGGATCCCGGGCAGTGCTCACACCCAGATTTCATAATCCTAATTGAGTAAGTGCAGTGTGGAAGGGCCAGCTCCCAATGCATCAGAGTTCAGAGGGATCTCACAGGAATCCCAAGGCAGTCATACACTGGAGGGGGCCGAACCTAAGGAACTAAGAGTAGAGTGAGAGTGCTTGACATAGTTTTGAAAAGGTTTTAATAGGAAATGTTGTTTGAAAAAGACTTAGTTGAAACAGTTTTTATAAAATAGGAGAGTTGTTTAGTAAAAAACAATTTTTGACAAGAGTAGGACAATTAACAAATAGTAGACTAATCACAGCACATACAGATTCAGCACATTCAAATCACTGTCCTTCATACAGGGGTGATGGGAATTTGGGACACATAGAGCACACAATATACATGAGCATAGAAGTTCTTGTAGGGGGTTTATGGGGATTAGGGGATAGCTAATGGCATCAACACAACATGGATTTCAGAATCAACACAGAATTAGACAACATAGGATATAAATTGCTTTGCAAAGAAAGGTTCATACTAGAAACCAGATAAACATGAGATAGAGCAAAGTCACATTGGGACATGCTACAAGGGGGTAATATATTCATAAGCATACTGATCCTAAGGGGAAGTGGGAAATAATATAATATGCTAGATGAACAATGATGTAGACATGTCAATTACATGTTGAACAACATAATCATAGATAGAAAGTAATCAGAAACATGATAAACTGAAGCAGTAAAAGAAACATGTTGGTTTTGGGACTTGAATTGAAATCAGAACATACCAGTGAAGATATAGTAAACATAAAGTGAAGAATATGAGAGAACAATAATTAGCCTTGGCTTGCATCCAACTAATTCAAAACAATAGTAAGTAACAAAGAAAGAAAGAGAGCAGAAAAGCTTTGAGTATGAGAGAGAGTTTTTTTTGAACTAATGTGCTCGTGTGTGTTGAGTTCAGTGTAAGTGTCTGAGTATGTATCAGTGTGTACATATATATAGTAGTTTGAAACTAGGTAAAATAAGGTAAGAAACACAATTAGGCAGTAAGTTATGGAGCATAAAACCAATTAGAGTAACAATCAGTCCAACTACTCCCTTAATTAAGGGATCATTTCAAACGGTAAAAGACAGGAAACAAGTAAGGAAAGGGATTATGTATGACTGGAGCATAAATAAGGAAACAATTGCAATCAGTGCCAGTAACTAGGCTAAGTACATAGGATTCTAATTAAGGAAATAACATAAGAATCAATTTGACAGCATAGTCGACCAAAAAATAAGGCAAGAAATAAATTAAGGTCGGAAAATCAGCAGGGAAATTGTCATAAGAGATTAGTGAAAAGTATCAATTACAGGAAATTAGGGATTCAAATAGTAACAATACTGATTAAGGGGAATCAACACAGATTGCACGGAATAAACACATGATAAGCAAAGAAAAAGGCAAGAATCAGAACCCTAACATGCATGGTAAAGTAAAAATCACAGGGAGTCAGGGATTCAAAACTGGAATATAGTATTGATGAACACAAACTTCTGAGAGTAAGCGAGGTAAGCACATAATAGGCAGAATCAGAAACTCTAGTAAGTCAAATAGGGTGAAAATCACAAAATACTCAGATTAATCGAAGCAGATTCATGAGAGTCAAACATGCAAACAAGTTGAAAGAACGAACAGTAAAGGTGAACTCAGAACCCAAAGATTAACCCAAGAAACTTAGAATTTTCAACATAATAAATCAGATAAAGGAAAAACTTAAATAAATCATTTAAACATAGTGAAAATCACAGAATAACACTGAAATTAGAAGAGGAATCATTTTTGAAAAGGGATTAAAAAACCCTAGTTTGAAGATGAAGAGATGCTTCAGAAAATCGAAAAACTCTTTAAGAAAACAGTAAAGATAACTCGATTAGACTTAGACATGTTACAGATATAAGGAGTCAAGAGCTAGAGTTAGGATTTCGGAGAGAGACAACCCATAGACGAGAAGAGACCGTCTTAGAAACCATAAGTCTAGTAAGGAAATAGAGCGATCTTACTCAGAAGGCCATGGTGTCCTGAGAATGGTGAGCACGACCCGGNGGGGGGGGGGGGGGGGGGGGTGAATGAACAATAAACTGGTCCCTTGAGGACCTCAGGGATGCGAGAATCAGGTCATGGAGAGGAGCCACAGAGGCGAGGGGGTAGAGAACCGCCATTGTTACTGGCGAACCGGAAAATAACGAGGGGATAAGGGTTTGGGTAGAGAGGATTTGAGAGAGAAGGGGATGACGACGGAGAGCAGATGAGAGAAATGAGAGAGAATGAGGTTTTGGGAGGGGGTCATTTGGTTTAATTAAGGTAAGGGATATCTGGATCGTTGATCTGAATTATCAATGGTCAGGGTTTGAAATGGGGTGTTGGGTTGGGAATATTAGATTGGGCTCAAGGGGTTTTGGGCTTGGGGTCTGTTGGGGTTGATTTAATAAGGTTTGGGTCTGGTTTAAATTGGGCTATAATTGAAATGTGATTAGGCTATTTGTTAAATACCGAATTCAAATTAATTAAAATAATTTACAAAATAGATAATAATTATAAAAAATTAATTTCATGTATAGAAAATAGTTTGAAATGATTATTTAGTGTTTAAAAGTACAAATGACTAATTTCTGGTAGAAAATAGTGCAAAACCTATATGCTTGGGGCATAATTGCAAAGTTATTGCAATTATAGCCAAAATATGTCAATTTGGCTAATTATGAAATAATTTGGTCTTAATAGGACCAAAAATAATTAATGAAACCAAGAAATACTTTTGAAATCATTTGTAATGTAATTTTATAATTGTTTATTGGCAATAAAATGCCGAGATTAATACAAATATAGGAAAATTATGGAAAATTACCAATTGCTATTAATGCATGATTTTGAAGATATATATGCAATTTAAAATATTTTTGGGAAAAATTGGGTATCAACATAAGGCGTGTCCAAAATACTCGTTCCCATTGCCAAACATTGATAAAATGATTGATGCGAGATCGAGCATGAGTTGATGAATTTCCTCGATGCCTATTCCGGGTACAACCAAATCAAAATGAACCCAGAGGATCAAGAAAATACTTCGTTCATAACAAACTTTGGCACATATTTCTACAATGTGATGACTTTCGGGCTTAAGAACGCCAGAGCCACTTATCAAAGGCTCGCGAACAAAATGTTTGAAAAAAAAAAAGGGAAAACAATGGAAGTTTACATAGATGATATGATGGCTAAGTCACTGAAAACAAGTGACCATCTGAAACACCTCCAAGGGACTTTTGACATCCTAAGGAAGTACAACATGAAGCTTAACCCCGAAAAGTGTGTATTCGGAGTCAGCTCCGGTAAATTTTGGGTTTCCTGGTGTCACAAAGGGGGATCAAAGTCAATCCCGATAAAATTAAAGCCATCAAGAACATTCCGAACTAGTTGTCAAATGTGAAAGAAGTCCAAAGGTTAACTGGAACACTGACCGCTCTAAATAGGTTCATTTCTCGATCTTCAAAAAAATGCCATCACTTCTTCTCATTTCTAAATAAGAAGAAAAACTTTGAATGGAATCCAGAATGCCAGCAAGCACTAAAAGACTTGAAAGGGTATTTATCAAGCCCTCCGTTACTACTGAAATCGGAGGAAGGAGAATAATTGCTAATTTACTTAGCAGTCTCGGAGGTAGCGGTAAGTTCCGTTCTATTCCAGGAAAACCAAGGTACACATTCTCCTATCTATTATATTAGAAAAATTTTAATGGGAGCGAAAACTCGTTACCCACACCTCAAAAACTTGGCCTTAGCTCTTGTAGTCGCTGCTTGAAAACTTAGGCCTTATTTTCAACGCCACCCAATGGCCATGGTGACACCCTTTCCCTGTGAAACACCTTCACAAAACTGAATTGTTAGGTCGACTGGCCAAGTGGCAGTCGAAATTAGTGAGTTTGACATCGACTATAAACCCTGGATTGCTATCAAATCACAAGTTTTGGCTGATTTTGTGGCTAATTTCAGTCCCAATCTGCTGCCTTTGGCCACCAAAGAAGCGATGATGGTGTCAGAAATTACATTAGGAGTCTGACCTTGTTCACGGACGAGGCTTCTAGCGTGAAAGGGCCCGACCTCGGGGTAGTATTAATTACGCCCTCGGAAGAAACCCTGAGGTAGGCCATAAAAACTATTCCCTTGACTAACAATGAAGCCGAGTATGAGGCTTTGATTGCTGGACTTGAACTGGACAGGGGACTAGACTCTAAGGTCATTGAAATCAAATACGATTCCCAACTGGTGGTAAATAAGGTATACAGGATCTTCGACACCAAAAACGAACGCATGCAACAATATATGGTGAAAGTATAGAATCTGCTCGCACAATTCTGGGAATGGTCAATCACCCACATCTCGAGAGAAGAAAATGCAGAAGCAGATGTACTGGTCAATCTGGGCTCGTTTACATAAATAAGGGATCAGATTCCGATACAGTAGTACAACCCATGCATTCAGTATTGGACGTGGGCGATTATTATAAAGTAATGCGACCAATTTGGTCTGGGACTGGAGAAATGAAATAATTGACTCTCTTGAGCACGACAAATTTCCCAAAATTTTGAAGGCATCCTAGGCACTCCGCATCAAAGTAGCTCGCTACAACTTCTGAGGGGGCCAGTTGTTTAGAAAGTCGTCCCAAGGCCTGTTGGCCCGATGTCTAGGAGCCTCCGAGGATAAATATGTCATGATAGAAGTCCATGAAGGAGTCTGTATAAATCACTCAGGTGCGGACTCGTTAGTGTTAAGATTAGTTAGGGCAGGATACTACTGGCCTCAGATAGAACAAGATGCTAAGGCATTCTTTTGAAGGAGACAATTGTCAACGCCACACGTCGTTAGTACACCGATCGACAGAGCTATTGCACTCGATATTATCTCCATGACCATTCATAAAATAGGGGATTTCTATAGTTGGTCCGCTGCCACCGACTACCGGAAAGGTAAGGTTTATTTTTATTTTAATTGATTACTTCTCTAAGTGGGTTGAAGCAGGTTCTTATCATAATATCGACGAGAGATAAATGGTCGATTTCCTATGAGAGAACATAAATTGTAGGTTCTGAATATCAAAGGAGATAGCCTGCAACAATGGGCCACAATTCATAAGCGCAAAGGTAAGAAAATTCGTTGAGGATTTGAAAATCAGAAGAATCACATCTTCACCATACCATCCGAGTGAAAATGGACAAGCAGAGTCAACAAACAAAGTGATTATTTAAAACCTCAAAAAGAGATTGGAAGTGGCCAAAGGCAAATGGCCCGAAGAGTTGTGCTATGGGCGTACCGGACAACGACCAATTCAAGCGCATGAGAGACACCTTTCTCTCTTATATACAAGTAGAAGATATAATCTTGGTTAAAATGGGAGAACCTACCATGAGATACTTCCGGGCGGACGAAGAAACAAATAACATAACATTGCTAGTCAAATTGGTGCTGCTTGACGAACACAGTGACTTGGTGCACATAAGGATGGTGGCCCAGAAATAAAGAATGTAATGATACTATAATCGAAGGGCCAATCTCCGCTATTTCAAAGTAGGAGACTTGGTTTTAAGGAAAGTGACTCAAAACACCCGAGAACTCAACGCAGGGAAGCTGGTCCTGATTTGGGAAGGCCTCTATCGAGTTTCAACTATCACCGGGAAAGGATCATGAACTAGAAAACCAAGACAGAGTAAAATTGCCGAGAAAATGTAATGTGTCCCACCTCAAAAGGTATTATTGCTGATGAGCACCTCTTATACTGAAGGTATGTACTGAACTCTTTAAATGAAAAGTCATGGAAATAGTAAACCACTGCGGGATGGTTAGTTAGTCTTTGGATCGATAGAAAAGTTCCAAATGGGAAAAAAGCTTGCTATAGGACCAAAAGCTATTTGACCGTTCACGAGTGATTCTTCACTATAAGCCACCAGGGGGTGGTTATATAATCTTTGGCTCGGTACCAAAGTTCTTAATGGAAAATGAAGCTTGCTATCGGACCAAAGATTATCCAACCATTCACTAGTGGAATCTTCAAAGGAGTGATACTTTTAGTGTTTCAATTCGCATTCTTCGCGTTCGAACACTGGGGGTTGGATGTAGGGTTAGAGGTGGAGGGGGAATGATATGAGAATACGACAACTTGATTTCCACAGAAACCGGGTCTGCGAAATTCGGGAACAAAAAGGTCTCATCGGGACCGGGGATTACGCAACTAGCCCTGTAGAAATAAGTTGTACAAATTAGCCACAAGTAATGGCAATTTCATTTTCAGGAGAACAAATGCTTATGTACTTTTGAAGATAAAAGGAATAAAATAAAGTCCTTTTATTTTTATCTTGTTTCTTGTCCACACGATGAATTAGTTTTATCATTTGAAAGTTAATCAAGTACTTCAAATGCTAGTGCTGGAACGAATAGGAGACGTCCTCTTCAAGAGCATCGTAAACATAAGAGGTCCCTCTCTTATGAAACCCTCACAGTAAAGGGTTGGTTCTGGAAGAGTTTATACCCGAAACCCAAATGCTATCGAGGAAAAATGCACCCGAAAGCCTAGTATAATTCAACAAGCATTCCAAGAAGCACAAGTACAAAAGTATGAAAATAAAACAACAAAGGAAAAAGAGAGCAAAAACTAAACTACTGTATCCCAAAACTGGGGGGAAGAGAAGCATCTGCGCCCCCAAGAGAAGTAGGCAGATCTGCCGTTGGCTCGGGATCTTGGCCTTCATTATCCTCTTCAAGTTCCCCCTCAGTTCCCAAGAACTCAGAACCGGAACCAAAAGATTCAGTTGCATCGGGTCGAGCTGGGAGGCGCTTTCCGGCGGTTGACTCCAGCTCTCAGGTCTTGGTGATCTCGGCATCAAAGTCAATGACGCACCGTTTGTTCTCTTCCTAGGGTTTTCTCCTCATGATATACATAGAATGTGTTTTCTCAATAGTGAGGGAATCCGCTCGGCATTGGAGCTATGATTTAAGCCGATCAATCTCGATCAAAAGTCTATCCCGCTCGGATCTCGTAGCCCTAAGCCTGAGATCAAGGTCATGGATAATGGTGATATGAACATTATTGTGTTCCATGACCCTCTTATACTTCTCCTCCATATGGGCACGCTTCTCCTCAACAACAACAACCTTATAAACTTTGGATTTCAAGGCTGCCTCCAAGTTATTCAATCTTTCAGTAGAGGCAGCCTCGCGCTTGGCAACAGCAAGCACATCATTTTTGACCTCAGACCATTTAACCTTGGCTTCTTGAAACTGTACATTTAACTAGGAGGCTTCTTGGCCAAGGGCCATAACTTCCTACTCTCTCTATTGCAACCGAGCCTCCAACTCACCGACTTGAGAAACTTGTGCTTCCAACACCGGGAGGCGAGCAATAACTTGGTCCCGCTCGGCCAACAGTTGATCCCGCTCGGATGTAGGATTTTCATTATCAAGGGTCAACTTCTGAAGGCCCTCGGAATCAAGGAAGTTAGCATGCGACGCAAAAACACAAATCAGAAATCCTGTCATAGCAAGTCAAGAAGAAACAAACAGTAAAAGGAACGAGTATCATATTGTTGCTTCGTTGTGCATGCCATTGTTTATCATACACTCCCTCGAAAGAGAGTGTATTTTCTTCTTGTATTTCTTTGAATTCTGTGACTTCAGGTAGTTGGCGGGTTCCACCGGCTGGGTCAACAGATGGCACTCGGTAGATACTGAGAGGAAGACACTCCTCCTCCTCTTGGGATCTGCAAAAAAAGGATGAATAGTTGTGCCCGAAATTCCCATAGTCTAGGGATTGGGGATGAGGGACATCCTCCTCTCAGGTGTCTAAGGACGGTGGGGGTGATGTAGCAGTTGATGGTGACAAAAGTATGACAGACATGGAAGGAGATGAAGTTAACAGTGTTGTGGGTTGAGAAGCAGTTACGACAAAACCAATGCTAGTTGTAGGTTTCTCAACAACCGAAGATGGAGGCGGCCCGATACTCAGCCTCACAGTACCGGGAGCAGTAGCTGGCACTGAAAAGGGAGAATTTACATTCTCCACTAAGTCATACTCTCCCCATAGCGCTTGGGCATCGTCCTTAGTTGGGGTTATAAGCTCTTCAGATCGAGCATTATGTTGAGCTGATGAAGGTCGTTGTCTCCTTTGTAGGAAAGCCCCTTTATCACTGGCTTCCCCATTATCATCAATCACCACAGTGATTGCAGTTGGCTCGGGTGTGACTTTCTTCACCTTTTTATTCTTGCCCTCGGTCGAGGAAGAACATCGTCTTTTGGTTGCTTGCTCTCTCAGGCTGGGGACCCTGAGAAGAAGCACTTGCACCAAAGCGAATCCGGCGGCACCTGTTCAGGTGAAGGCCTCCTTCAGCAACCTCATAGCCTCTACATGATCAGCCAAAACATCTTCCTCGAGGATGGTAACGGAGCCCTGTGGAAGACCTGAATTCAATAGAAAAGAAGTTAACCAATTTTCTTATACACAAAAATGAGATAAAGACAAGATTAGTTTCACGAGTCAAGTTACCATGATTTTTGACCTTCCTCCCGTATTTGGGGCCCAGTTCTTTCCACCGACGAGTCTCAGGTGTGGACATATCCAGAAGTTTTTGAGCTCACTAGTCCAAGCCTTCAACTGCTGGTGGTGTCCACCGAGTTGCTAAATTAATGAAAAGAAAAGGATCCATATCAACATAAAATAACCTTTTTTCTTAGAAAAGATAGACGTTGAACTTACATGTATGAGTCCATGACTAAGGGAAAGATGGAGTTGTAGCGGTGATGATATCCCTGGTGGCAGCAGTAGCGAACCGCTCTATCCATCCACACTCGTTATCATCATCCTTGCTGGTGAGCAAAGCAGGGTGGTCACGTTTTCTAAAGTTTATTACTCCCCCACGGAAAATATTGGGGGAGTAGAGGTTCATCATGCAAGTCACGGTGAGATCTTCCTTCGTCTCCTGCCATAGCGTCATAGATAGGCTACCGTCTGCTACACCGAAGGGCCCACCTGTGCCAAACAAATCTAGTATTTTTGGCACATCTCCAAAATCATGGGGTCAATTCCCCTAATCAAAGAGAACGCACCCAAAGTGAATGGGTACGTATAAACGTGCATAAATCCCTTCTTAGCGAAGGTTACTCGCTCCAACAATTCAGGAGCGATGGTGTTCTGAACATGGAAATCACAATCCTCCTTCACAGCATGAATGCTAGAAGGACGAATGGAAGAAGAGTACACGCCAATGGCCCATGTATGAGAAGTTGTAGAAGGAAACTTCTCTTCGAAGTCCTTGGCTGTGTTGAGTCTTCTGGGAATGATGGTGCTCACCGTAGGAGGGGCAACATCATTAATGTTTTCTTTGTTTTTAAGAGAACTTGAATTCTTGGAGGAGGAACTCATAGTTAGCAGAAGTTAATAAGAGCTCTTTGAATTAGAAGATTAAACAATAGTGAAATGAAGAAAGATTTGAATGCAAAGAAGTTGAGAGAGTTTGAAGAATTGTGAAGTGTAAAATAAGAAGAATGATGCGTATAAGTAAAGAAATAGACAGCTAAAATCGTGGCCATGATTACCTCGAGAACTGGCAAAAATATTGCTTAATCGTGGAGTGACGCATGTTCAGAGTATTAAATGTGGAGAGACGTGCGTCTAATCAAGCGTTAGAAACTTTTCAGAAGGGATCAAAAAATTTCTTGCCAAGAAAGGAATCTTTACCAACTTCCCGATGACATAAAGATGTGCCACCAGAAAGTAGGGGGACTAGTCAGTTCATATTAAATACTCGAATAATAGAGCGACACGTGAAACCAGATACAGACGGAAAACGAGGCAAGGAGGAACCAAGACCGGGGACAACATCTTTGGTTGGCACCGGGCAGACCCCGAAAGGAATATTCCTAACGAGGACGAACAAATATTTGGTACTCGATGACATTCAATGAAGAATATTCCTCAGTATAAAATACATAATCCGTTGCAGAGAATTTTAACATTCATATCATGCTGTTACACATTTATCAATGGCCTCATAATTGTCATTTAAGTGAGGCTCTATCCTAGGACCTTATTCCCTAGGTGTAACTGTAAATAGTGATTTCAACAACCATTGTAGGACACGAATATTATGAAAAACTTATGCTATACATTATTCTAAGTTTAATAATACTTTATTTTCAGTCTATTGATATTCTTATTGGTGATTTCGGAACCAAGCTGTTTGTTGTCTTATCTCGATTTCAACGCTACGTATTATATTTAATATAATTTATTTATTTATCATTTTGGGATCAAATTGATTAGCTTGTCTATAAAGTATGTTATAAATTCAGTTGTACCGTTTTACGCGTAAACATGCATCCATAGCAGTTTAATTAAAAAAAATGCCATCTTTACAAAGTTAAATCGTTTTAAACCTTTTTTAGGTTAATCGTAAAACTAGAGTGAGTAAATGAATTTTGAGGACAAGGTCAGCGGGCAAGTTTTACCTCTCGTTCTAATTTTGAACCTCCCGTCCTCACTGGAGTCCGTAACCTAAATGTGGTCTTTTTGGACTCAAATGACCGAAATGAGTGAAAAACAAATATTGTACCAAACTACATATAGTGCCCTTTTAAAGAGCGCTATATTTGAAGTTGATTAGACGTCCATGTATAGTGCCGTTTATTAAGGTGGTATATGTATAACGCCTTAATAAATGACGCTATACCTCTTCATAAGGCCGCCCACTTCCCTTCCCCCACATTACAGAACATAACTCCCCCCTTTGTAATTCAAAAACCAGCGGTCCCCTATTCACGACCAAAAAACTCAAGTGGACCCCACCCGTCCCACAAAAAGTAAAGATTCTTGGTCCCATATCCTAGCTAAGGCCTTCTCTCGTTGTCGGTTGCTCGTTTCGGATTCAAATCTTCAAATCTTCAACTTTTCAAAAACTTAAATCGAGGTATTCCGATTTAGTTTTTGTCGAAACTCGTATAAAAAATGCATATTAGTTGTATTAATGTTGTGTTCGATGTTGTTTTGTGTTTTTTTGCGATTTAACTGGTATGTTATTTTTATTCGGATTAAGATATTATTGTGCTAAAAAATATGTAAAAATAGAGAAATCATTATTATTTGTTAAAAAAAATGTTAATAAGTTACTTTTTACTGTTGTATATGTATTTTCGTGAAAGTTTTGTGATTAAATATATATATATATATTCTTATCTGATTTAGATTATTTATTTGCTTAAAGACTAGTAATATAGTGCCCTTTTAGCGTAGTAAAATGTAGTGCTTTTTAGTGTAGTATCCCTGTAATTATTGAAACTAATCATTTAAGTATCTCTTATACCCAAAAATACGTCAAAATAACTGATAGATTAAACAAAAACTCTGTCCAATTCTAGTCAACGATCATACGAAAATAACATGAGAAAACAACAATATTTTCCGGATATCTTGGTGCTACTGGGCCTCAAATATCTAGCCCAGAACCCATAAGTAAATATTTAATAATTAAATCTTGTATAATTATAAAAATTAATTATTTAATTTTATTATAGTGAAAAATAAGTGAGTAACAAACCTATAAAACATGTAAAATAATAAAACCAACATATAAACTAATAAAACTAACACATATAAGAATTCAAGATATCTTGGTGCTACTGGGCCTCAAATATCGAGTTTGGAGCCCATATGTGAATACTTAATAATTAAATCTTGTATAATTATAAAAATTAATTATTTAATTTTATTTATAAAACAAACATATAAAAAATAATAAAAAGAACACATATAAGAATTCAGGATATCTTGGTGCTACTGGGCCTCAAATATCGAGTTTGGAGCCCATATGTGAATACTTAATAATTAAATCTTGTATAATTATAAAAATTAATTATTTAATTTTATTTATAAAACAAACATATAAAAAATAATAAAAATAACACATATAAGAATTCAGGATATCTTGGTGCTACTGGGCCTCAAATAGAGCCTGGAACCCATATGTGAATACTTAATACTTAAATCTTTTATAATTATAAAAAATAAATATTTAATTTACAAACAAACATATAAAATAATAAAACTAATATGTAACTAATGTTGTTTAATTTATAGTAGACGACATGGAGGTTCCGCCTATGCATCCCGGACCTTCCAGCGATGAGCTACTGTCATTACAGGGAGATCATAGGTTGTGGGAGGGAGAGTTAGTGGCCCAGACTCTCCGCGTCAGGAGAGTGGGCGACATGTGGGACTTTCTGAAGGGCCGCGTTCTCCATCCCCGTGTAGTCAGACGCCTGCAGGATACGGGCTTCTATGGGATTTTGGAGATCTATAGGATTTTGGAGATCGGGCGGCTGCAGCTCGATTGGTATTTGATCACGACCCTGATAGAGCGGTGGCGACCAGAGACGCACACATTCCACTTGCCCATTGGCGAGGCCACCATCACACTGCAGGACGTGGAGGTTATATATGGGCTTCCCGTTGATGGACACCCAGTTGCTCTGCCGTAGGCCATGACAGAGCTGACAGGTGGGCAGTACCTGGATATGCTGCAGCAACTCACTAGTTTCTGGCCACAGGAGGAGACTGCATTGGCTGGGGCAGTCATATGTAGTTGACGACTATCCAAGACCATTTGGAGGTATTGCACCCTGACATCACAGGCGATACACCGGAGCTTCATATTCACTGGTACACAAGGTTGCTGCTACTCCTTATGTTTGGAGGGGTCTTGTTCCCAAACACTTAAGGGAACCTAGTCAGCTTGAGATTTATTCATCATCTTGAGAGGCTAGATGATTTACCCCAGTACAACTGGGGTGCTGCTGTTCTCGCCTACTTGTACAGGCAGATGTGTCGGGCGAGCATGGGCACTTAACGTGACGTTGCTGGATTCTTGCCACTGCTACAGGTGAAAACATATTCGAATACTCTATTCATTATAACATACCAGTAAAAATATATCTTAAATTTTACGTCCACTTTGTATGTTAGGTTTGGGACTGGGAGCGGTTCCTGCAGTTGGAGACACCTCTACCACCATTAGCTCCGGGTGTACCACCTCCATTTCTCCCTCTAGCTAGGAGATGGGTTCTTCGGCGGGGATATGGACGAGAGTACGAGGCTCGACATAATCTCCCTTGTGCATTTGTTGGATTTGCTAGAGGGCGCACATGTAAATATATACCTAAGTTTAGTTGGATTGGATTCCTATGTGTTGCGTATACTCACATTTTCTGTTGTTACTTAATAATTCATCTGGAGGCCATACATCGACGCGGTGATAGCTGGCTTGCCCGATTATTGCTCGACCGACCGACTTATTTGGAGCTCTTCCTTCCCGTTAATGTGCCTTGATATTGTGGAGCATCATTCCATCGAGCGGGTACTTCGCCAGTTTGGCCGTCCGCAGCTTGTACTGCCACCACCCACCTGGCAGACCACACATTTCTAGCGGGATGATCGCTCCAGGGTGGACCAGGCATATGT
This sequence comes from Nicotiana knightiana, assembly GCA_005239525.1. Taxonomy (NCBI): domain Eukaryota; kingdom Viridiplantae; phylum Streptophyta; class Magnoliopsida; order Solanales; family Solanaceae; genus Nicotiana; species Nicotiana knightiana. The sequence continues at coordinate 83,568 of ML368441.1, read as the reverse complement.
GGCATGGATAGTGGCGCAGATCGATACTTGGGACCGACGGCTTGAACTGATTCCACCTCCTCACCGTGCCATACTGTTATATGGGCTGGTACCGCGGCGTTACCCGAACTTTTGCCGGGAATCCCATTTATTGTGGCTGGCGGTCGGTACGTTCCATACGCCGAGAGGCACGAGTCACTGATATGTTATTTTCTATTCTTACTTATAACTGTAACCTAGCATTCCATAATTTATATTTTACATGTTGTGCAGGCTATTGGCCTACATTTGTTCCACCACTTGGGACTGCAGATGCAACAACATGCCGGCTAGGGAGCGACAACTTTGCACGAGTACAGACGACAGGTTACAGAGCTGGCTGCCTGGACACTGCGGTGAGCCTAAGAGGATGAGCGCTTAGGACATGACCCTGCTTATGTGGCGATAGAGAAGTACCATCGTGGGCCACCAGCGGCGCCGAAGCGTGGTCGACGTGCCAGGGGTCCCCACGAGGTAGAGCTATCCCACGAGGTAGGGCTGTGGCTGTCCCACGAGTTCGTGGATACCGACGAGGAGGTGCTCCCCAGCAAGGGGGCGTTAAGGCACATGTTGAGGATGTTGGAGATGATCAACGGGGTGACCTCCATGAGCCAGACTACCATCATAGCAGCATGCCGTCATTCAGCCTTCAGCTTCAGCTCACTCCAGGGACTTCACAGGTGACCCTGTCAGATCCATTGTTGATCACAGGCACGAGCATTACACGAGAGGACTGGGATCAGTACTTTCCAGGCCCATCGACCGCTGCTGATGATCGGCCGACCCGAGATGTTGATAGTAGGCGCCGGCTGAGTTATGGCTCATCATCGAGGGGTGCTGGGGATGTTTCACAGGCGCATGTATGTTTGTATTATTAATAAATTTAAATTTGTTTTTATCTCATAGATTAGCCATAAATATCTTTATGTTTTTCTTATTAAGGCTTCATCTTCGTCCGTCACGGAGGCCACTTTGTGCGATACTGACTTGACTGCGAAAGATGATTATATTCAGGAGCCCGATGAGACCATGGTAAGATAATTTAAATTTTTGTGACTTAACATGTACATTACTAATATATATTTTTATATACGAAAATAACTTATTATTCTGTAAGTTACTGCTGGATCGACGACACCTTATACCGAGCCTGCCAGCCGAACTGACGATCATGCACAGCGCATCCTGTAATAAAGAGGTGATGTGATGAGGATGATCCTGATAGAGTAGCCGGGGGGATGAGATGCGCCTCAGGCCAGCGGTTGCATTGAAGCACACAGGCTGTGGGACGCATTGATTTTTTTTTGTATTTATGTAAATATTATTTTATGTAAATAATAGCAACACTTCTTATTGTTTACATTATATGCGTAATTTAATTTCAAACATTGCAACACTTTTTATTGTTTACTTTTTATCGTTATTTTAATACTACAACACAAACACAAACATATAAACTTAACATAATTTAAATTCAGTACAACTAATGAAAATACATGACACGAAAAGCATAAAGATAAAATACTACACTCAACACATACATGTCATTGCTTAGTCACTGCCGCCTAGTATTCTCTGCTCCAACCACTTAAATTTCTCCAACAACCTTTTTTCTTCTTCCGCCTCTTTTAGTTTTTCCTGCAATGCCGCAATTTCTCGTTTCATTTCAGACTCAAGGCATTGGTATGCGCAGTTCATATCCCAAATATACTGAAAATATTGTTTGTACCATTCCTTCTTAATGGGTTCATCATACCATTCCACAAAATTACAATAATCTCCGTCATTGCCTCCAAACTTGTTTACACACATCCAGTATCTGCGCCCAACATGACCATCAGACCAACATTCCTTCACCATACATCGTTTTCCACAAAAGCACATTGGTTGGTAATTGCGTCCAGACATATGTTACTGCAAAAAATAAACCCTGCTTTTATGAAAAATTTTGCTATTTGTTTTGGTTAAGCGCAGATAATAACTAAAATGCGTCAGTTATTTATAGGCAAGGCAACAAACATAACGAAGTATTTAACCGCATTGTGCTTCGCGTTTTAAAGATTCTTTCGGGTACAATACAACTTTTGCAGGCGGGTAGCTTTTCAGGTTGACAAGAACACACATAACGTAGTATTTAACCGCGCTATGCTTCGCGTGTTAAAGATTCTTTCGGGTACAATACAACTTTTGCAGGCGGGTAGCTTTTCAGGGTGACAAGAACACACATAACGTAGTATTTAACCGCGCTATGCTTCGCGTGTTAAAGATTCTTTCGGGTACAATACAACTTTTGCAGGCGGGCAACTTTTGAGGCCGACAATACAACACACATAACATAGTATTTAACCACGCTATGCTTCATGTGTTAAAGTTTCTTTCGGGTATAATACAGCTTTTGCTGGCGGGCAGCTTTTCAGGTCGACAAGACAACACACATAACGTAGTATTTAACTGCGGTATTCTATTACATACGGGGACTAAGACTCTCTCTCTCTCTCTTTATATATATATATATATATGTGTGTGTGTGTGTGTGAGTGTGTGTGTTCACATAATTATCAAACATCTTCCTCCTTCGACAGTGTAGTTTTCTAGTAATTTTAGCCTTCAATATAATGCTGGCAATATTGAAATTCGAAACTCAACGTAATAATTTTGGTTTTTTAATCCAATAATATTTTTGATAACATGAACGGGAGGGAGAAATTCATTAATTTACTCCACTGATAATGTTATATATCAATAAAATTTAACAGCAATATAATTTGTTTGATACATTTTGCAACATAAACAAGTACACACACTTATTACAACCACATTACGGAAACAAAACACTACGTGTATCCTTGATAGTTGGGCACATTAGATGAACTTCCATCAGGAGATGGATTACCACTGCCACCCAAACCAATTGAAGGACATTTTTCGACGGCCGTGTCCTATTTGCTCGCATATACCACATTTGCTCGCATAAAAGTATCACCAACATCCATTTGGTTCCGTATACGCGTTCTTTTTTGCCCCTGTCGCTGATGCCAAGATTCTTTGTTACACACCATTTTAAATGGTTCCGACGGTCAATAATGCTCAGCATCCACTGGCTACAACTGCCCACTATAGGTGTTTAAGTATGCATCAACACTATATTATTTATCAATATAGTTGGTTGGCCCTAAACCTGTATGTTGAAAGCACTTGATGGCATGTGAGCATGCATGTGGTAGATAGACCATTTCCTACCAGAGCATAACCTTCTAGATTCATTTATGGTGTGTACATTATTCCCCCGATTTTGATGGATAGCGGTGCGAACTTCAAAAATATTTCAGTCATGATCATACTGTAAAAATGAATGCCGATGTGATCGCCGCCTGTATTTCTCAAATCTTTTCATTGGTAGTGGAATAAATTCAACACCTATTTCCATCAATGACGTTTCAACTGTAGCCCTTTCAACAAACCTTTCTTCCATCTACTTGAATGACATCCTCACCATGGCAGTGACATGTAATCCTCGTGCACACTTCAATAACCCATTGAAATACTCGAACATATTTGTAGTTAGAATTACCCATCTTCTGCCACCATCCACATGCAAAGTTCACTTTTCAGGCTTATGTCACATCAACCAACGATAGACTGCCTCGTCTTCCTGCCTGATAGATTCCCTGTGCCTCCGGAATTTATGCTCTTGGTGATCTGTTGCAGCCATCCATATTAAATCATGCAAATCCTTGTTGGGATGTTCCTTATGGAAATCGGCCTTCAAGTGCCTCACACAGTAACAGTGGTAGGCATACGGTTCTTGCTATACAGGCAAATTCTCTACAGAACGTATAATACCACCATGCCGATTAGATATTAGACAAATACCTGAATGCTGTTTGATAACGTGCTCTTTCAAGTGGTTCAAAAATAGTGTCCACGTCTCTTGGCTTTCATTGGCACAAATAGCAAAATCTAAAGGAGATATACTTCCATTAGCATCTACTGCAACAACGATCAACATCTTAATATCATACTTTCCATAGACATGAGTGCCGTCTATGGATATTATCGACCGACAATGCAGAAAATCATCAATTGNTCCATATCCGACATACTTGGAAAATGATCAAGGTAGGGATTCTCCCTTGAATGAAATGACACTTGGGACTCGTACACTCTTGGTCGAACGGGGGGTGGAGCATGCTCCCTCGTCAAATGAGGTCTGGAATTCTCTTCCTCCTCATCAGGGAAGGGTGTGTCATCTCTGGACTCATCGGTATTGTTGGCATAATCACTGTTCTCTTTCTGACTCTGTGCATCTGGCAGATCCCGATTAAATATGTCGTCTTCGGGCAATTGAGTCAGGACATGAGGTTCAAGTTGCTCGTTTTCACTGCACAACCAACAAACTAATGAGCCACTCAAATTGATAAATACTCTACATATAGCTATATCACTTTACTTACAAATCGTAATGTATTGACATCCCATGATGGACATTATCCTGTTGGTGATGATTTCTGGATGGACCACCATGATCCAACACACCAGAACTACTCATATTGCAACTGGGCATGGTTCATAACTTGTAAAATTCATATCTGGCCGGTATCCCCTGTGGAATATATGAGTGTTAATGCAAATTAAACATCATAACACAAAGGAAAATTGAAATTTACCACTCGTCTTGTGAATTATGTAAAGTAGGAGAGAAATTATTTCCTCACTCCTCATTCTCCCTTGGAGATAAGTTTAAATCAGGCCAAACTCTTTCAGCCGGAACTTGTTCGGCTAAAACTGCTCCAGAATAACCAACCGATTACTGAGAGATATCCATGCTTTGCGCAACCTCATTATTGCGAACGTCTTCAACCTTCACATACATTTCCAACATTGTTATCAAAAAAAATTCCCGGTATTCATCCGGATCCTCAAAAAATCACTCAAAGTTTCATCATCCTCAATGTTAAACCCAACGTAACAAGCAACTCCTTGCGGAGTGACAGAATATGGATATCTTCCGATTACTTTAAGGTTCACCGCGCATTTGCTCACACTCATTTTTTTACACAACAACGATATCAATCTGTCGTACTCCATTATAAGTGGCAACTTAACATGACATTGTGGAGATAAACTATAACTCACTGAGTTATTCGCCACCACAACCTCACCCCCTCCAATATAGTGAAACTCTTACTTTTCGCTCTTCAGACATTATGACAAAATGCTTGAGAATTTAACAAGAAGAAAAAATTTAACAAGAGTTGAGAATATTTCTGAATGGATTTTTACAAAATCCTTAACGCCTTTAAATAAGGCAATGCCCAATCCGGGGTCAACTTTTTTGAGGTATAGCGCCTTTTAAAAGGGCGCTATACCCATTTGAATTATTATTATGCCAATTAAGCGCATAAGAGTTATTGGTGGGCCCACAAAATATGTATAGCCCCGTTTATAAAGGCGTTATACCTTCCAGTCTTGTCAAATTTAAACATAGCGCCCTTATAAAGGGCGCTATACCTTAACGGGCAAAACGGACAAAGGGCGCTATATGTAGTTTGGTCACAATATTCTTTTTTCACCCATTTCGGTCATTTGAGTCCACGTGAAGTAGGAGGACCTGCATAATAAAATGGGACAAGTATAGGTGCCATTTAGGCAATTTTACCTATTAATTACAAGGAAATTCAACTATAAGGTACTTGATAAGTAATGATGACATGTAACCCAAAAAACCTTGTTTTGTACTTGATAAGTAATGATAATCATATTAACGACAACCGAGGCATATTATAATCTAGTCTAGAATTTAAAGAGAATAGTTTCAATCAGATCAAAGTAACCACATTTCCTTTCTTTTCCGCTGTATTACTTATACTTCCATATCACATATTTCATTCATTCAAATATATATTATCCGTCAATATATGGTAACTCTACGCGTCTAAAGCAATTATAGGGCAGAAGTCTCAGAGGCGATAAGGTCTACATTTACCCATCGCACGCTTTACACCTATTGTTATCTGTTTCGTGTATATATATATGCTCTAATAAAATGATATCTTATGTATTTTCTAAAAACTATTTGGATCTACAAGAGTGTTTGTTTTCTCTTTCGTACTCAATTTACATAATTTTTGCTTTTAAAATTCATAAAGTTTTATTTTATTTTTGTTTACCTCGAAATACAAGTAATAATTAAACTTGTAATGTGGTTATAAGGATATGTGATCTAATTCAATGCTAATTGATAAATAACTAAATGAATAAAGGAATTAAATGATTTAAATGGATCAAACCCGAGTAGTTGCAAATTATCGATCCCGGTCTGGATTAGACTCGAGATCAAGTGCAAAGAACATTAAGAGCAACGGTAGTAATATGAAAAAGAAGAACTCAGAGCGAATAAAAGAGCAGAATGCTTTGTATTTCTCAATAATGGTGTAAGTGGTAAGTGCGTATGATGATAACAATGATGATGTGTTTACAAATGAACAGAGTTCCTCTTTATATAGTAGAGGAATCCTAAATAAGGTATGACTCTAATTTCGGAAGTAAAATACATGATTGATATCATTAACCGTTACTGGTTCTATCGGTTCTGAGATTCTCGCCGAGATTGGTGGTCGATCGCGAATATCCCGTGATTCTATTTCTATGGTGTCGATTTAGCACGATCTCGATCCTTTAGTCTTCATATTCTCTGAGCCCGAACTTGCTTCGATACATGCTTGTTCTCGAGACAAACCGTAGAATCGAGTATCCTCGATTTTTACCGTATACAGATAGTCTCCGCGTTTATTAGAATGAAATGATTAGAAACGATTTGAGCCCTGATCCTTCGATATCTCGACCATGACGTCATCCTCATTACATAAGCATTGGATGTGACCGAAACGTCCCCTCGGTTCGGTTCCCAAAAAACCATAAATGCATGTCAGTCGTCGGTCGGCCGCCAGTGGCATCGAACCGTCGTTTTAAACCTATAAATACCAACTCCTTAACATATTCAAACTTTACTTTGCTTTGATCGCTGACCCTAGAGTTCACAATCGTTCTTGCTTTCCTCTCATCGCCGTTTTGTTGAACCACCGTTGTTCCACCGGAGCCGCCAGTTCTAAACCTTCTTTTTACTCCCCACTTGTACGTAAATGGCGAAAACATCTAAAATAATACCGCAAAAGGATAAAGCTCCATCTTCCTCCTCCCGGCCGGCCGACGATAAAACGTAGGTAGAACTGGCCGTCCATGAATACGTGTCTGGCCCCTGTGTCCTTAAAACTGATTTTAAGGTTGATAACCCCTCATCGGTGCCGAGCTGGTGCGAACATGTGTTGGTGTACATGTGTTCGATTATCGAGGGCCATGTCGAGTCCATGAAGAAGGACCGCAGATAGGGTCCAGAGGTGGTGATGCAAACTCCTACGCCTGAAGAGAGCATCACCACACATGTGAAGGGGTTCTTGAGTGTTTACACTTACCCTTTCACATTGGGTCCCGTCGACCCCGTGATCTTTGACTTCTGCAAGAGGTACGAGGTCACCCTCGGTCAACTCCACCCCTCCTTTTGGCGCATAGTGATCATGTTGCGCTTCTACTCCATCGAGGCCGGGGGATTGGAGTTCACATTGGACCACCTCATTTGGTTATACAGGTCTCGACTCTATCGAGGGCTAATTAGACTTAATTACCGAGCAAGCAAAGCCCTTTTCTTGAACATCGACGAAGATAAAGATCAGGGTTGGATGAGTCTATCCATACGGGTGAGTACCTGTGATATAATACCAGAAGAAAAGATGCCATTTCTCGAGGAGTGGAAAGCCAAATGTAAGTGACTTTTTATTCGTTTGAATCTGTGTCTCCTTCGATCTTGTCTAACATTTTTCTTTGACCATACAACCGATACTTGGATGCCCGAGTTGGTGCCTGATTTTGAAGATTGGATCCACAAGCTTGCCTCCACCTCGAATCGTGCTGAACGAGTGTGGAGGGATTTGGCTAAAGGCAAGTAGGAGGCCAAAAACCATGGTAAGGTCCCTTCTTACGTATTCCGAAACAATTACTCCTTTTCTCCATTATTGATCTTCTGTATATGCAGGCCTGACCAAAGATGCCATTATGAGGCCTTCGAGCGAAGGCGGTGAAGCCAAGTCTATGGTTCCGAGGTCGGAAAAGGACAAGAAAAGAAAAAAATCCCTCACAATCCGAGGTCTCCAAACCCAAACCTCGAAGGGTGAGGAGAAAAATAGTCGGCCTCCCGGTGGACGCGGTCCAAATGTTGAGGGACCAGGATGAGGAGGAGGAAGAAGAAGGCTCTTCGATGTTGATAGCTCGCCCCAGAAAGGCTATCGAGGTTGCTTCGCATCCTGAGCTGCGCTTGCTGCAAACGAGCCTCACGTCGAGGAGGCTTTGAAAATAAAATTGGGGTTGATCCTCAAATATCTTGAGGTCGAGACGGTGTCTCGATCATCGACTTCTACACCGGGAAGGGCCGTTTCTGAGACAAGAGGCAATAAGGGACGCCCAAAGGCTGAAGACCCCCGAGATTGGCGGAGGCTCTAGCGCTGGTGATCCTTTTCAGGATTGCTTCATTGGGGTAGATGATGCCTCCAATATCACTGATGCTTCGATCCTTATGGTAGAAGCTCATCATTTTTTTCCAAGGTAGGTGCTTGTTGTTTTTTGGTTATTCCCCTTCATGTTTTTTCTAGGGTTATTCTTTCTAACTTGTGTTCATCTTCTTTGTATAGGCTTCTTCCAAGTTCGAAGCTGACCTTAGTCAGTGCGAGGCCGATATTCAGAGGATCTCAAAAGAGAGAAACGCTCTGAAGATTCTTTGTGGCCATAATGACGAGGTCATAAGGGATCTCCGAGTGGAACTGGCTTAAGGCTCATGAGGAGGAGGCCGAGTTGGAAAAGTAGGTAACTGCCTTATTGATACAATATGGACTTGACTCCACTGTGGAAGCTAACCCTTTGAAATCTCAGCTGCAACAGAAGTTGGAGAAGATCGGCCTTCTTCGGGCGGAGGTCGACCAGGTTAAGGCCGACTCCGATAGGTGGAAAGCTAGGATGGAGCGCTTTGCTGTTGAAAAGGAAGAAATTTTGGCCAATTTATCTTCGGCGGAGGCCCACTACAAGGCCTTAGAGAAAAAGGTTCAACTCAGGCCAAAAGGGTCGAAGAGCTCAAATCCAGGCTCAACGAGGCCAAGGCTGAGATCGAAAAGACTAAGGACAAGGCGGACAAATCCATAGCGCAGTACCGGGCTGACGTCATAGCTGTTCAAACCCAACTGTGGGAGGCTTCCAATTGGGAGCAGTGGCGTTGCGACTTGGCGAAGTGCCAATCCCAGAGAGAGACCCTCGAGGAAATTCATGCTCGAGGTGTTGACCTCTCTGGAGAGATTGCTTGGGCAAAAGAGCTCGAGGCTGAAGCCAGGCAACTCGTCTCTTCCGATGATGATGATGATGGCGGGTCCGGTAGTGGAGTAGACGGAGGTGAGGTTGCTGAAGAAGATGCCTCCGAAGAAGTTGCTCGAGGAGAGGCCGGTATTGAGGGGGCTAGCCCCGATCATAACTAGATTGTAATTTCTTTTTCTTTTGTAAGGTCCTGGCTGGTCCTTTGTACATATATTTTATGATATAATGAAAAATTTCTCTTTGATGACTTCATAAGTTTTTCTTCATGCCTTTGTATGTTTAATGGTCTTCGTTGAAAAGCTCTCATTGTTTTAGTTCAAATCGTGATCGAAATAAACCCTTAGGTTTTTCATTTTCCCCAGGGAAAGTCCCCGAGTTACGAAGGCAAGTCCCCGAGTCCGAAACTCTTTTGAGAACTCGTCTTGGGGACGACTTGTTTCGAATTCAAATAACCAAGATCGAATAGTTTTATAGGATAGGGTAGAACCTTAGGTTTTTATCGATGATTGTTATGTTTTTGAGCTCACCGCTATACCTTTTATGTGAATCTTCGAGCTGTAGTCAATCGTTTGTTTAAGCTCGTAATTATCGAACCCTTGGGTTCAAATTGAGTGAGAGCGAGGTCTCAAACTCTAATCGTATCGGCATTGAGGCTTATTAGATCGACCTTTAGGCACTTTTTAAATTGTCCCTTAGGCTCATTAAGTTGGGCCAATTTGGCCTCTAAAAATGGCTATAATTTTTCCTTTTCGGCTAAAAGACTTGGTGAAAATTTCTTTATGCCTTAGCATGTGTATTTTGTACCCATTGGGTTTTTCGAGGGTTCAATGGCCGGAACCCATTTTTTCTTAACTCGCTTGTGTTAAGATAATTTAATACCTCTTGAGGCTTTTTTGAAGACTGATATTATCGAAGCCTTTTATTTGAGGGCTGATTTTATCGAACCCATTTTTTTGTTTGTTTTTCTGAGGGTAGCCTTATTTAATCGATTTTTCAAAGTATTTGCAGGCCTTTAGTTTATGGCGGAAGTCGGACGTCTCCGAGCCGCATTATTTCGGCCGTAGACTTTTTATATGACCTTAATCTTTAATATGGCAGTAGCCTTGGGGTATGTCTCTTGGAATTGTTTCTCGATAACATTTCGAACTTGTTTGAAATGTTAGTTCCCGAGTGTAATGGCCTTGACCTGTATATCGGGGGCTGCCTCTTTGAGTTCTATGATTTCAAACTCAGATAGCTCGAGTAAGCAGTCCCGAGTGTTCGAGGTATGCTTGCACTTGGCCCTTGGGCCATTTTTCGCAAGTGTTAGTTTTGCACAATAGATCATAAACACATGACTTGTATAATAAAAATTCTACTTCAAACACGAGACGTTTGAGAAAAAAGATAGTACTTCTTTGTATTATTCATACATGCGTACCTGTTTTGTTGTCGGGACTCGGTTAATCTATATGGACACGGTTCATTTGACCGTTTGGCCCATTACAAAATTCTTCCTATCGAGACCCATTTACATAACATCCGAGGGTGATTCCCCCTAGTATTCGAGGTTGATTGCAAAGAAGCCTTGGTAGCACATAGTTGTTTCCTCGTTAAAAACCTTGCCGAAAAAAATCCATTTGGGATAAAAACCCGGTCTAAGAGAAAAAGAGTGCAACACGTACTTTAAAACCTGAGGTCTCAATTTCTTGGACCGGATACCTGAAACAAGTTAGTTTAGAATATTTAAGTAAATGAAAAAGGAGAAAATCCATACCTTAGCAATAATATCGCTTGAGGAGTGATATGTTCCAATTTTTCGACAATGGCTCGCCGTCCATTGTTCCAAGCTTGTACGATCCTTTCCCGACTACGTCGAGGATTTGATAGGGTCCTTCCCAGTTATGATCGAGTTTCCCTTCATTAGGGTCTCGAGTATTGATGGTGATTTTCCTTAAGACCAAGTTCCCGACTTTGAAGTGTTGAAGATTGGTTCTTCTGTTGTAATACCTCTCGATTCGTTGCTTTTGTGCGGCCATTCAAACGAGTGCCGCTTATCATTTTTCATCTAACAATTCGAGGCTGGTATTCATTACCTCGTGGTTTGATTCTTCTGTTGCATGTCGAAACCTGGAGCTGGGCTCTCCGACTTCGATAGGTATTAAGGCTTCAGAGCCATAGACTAAATAAAACGGAGTTGCTTTGTTACTGGACTTCGATATCGTCCGATATGCCCATAGAACCTCGGGCTATTTTTCTCTCCACTTTCTTTTGGCTTCGTTTCGCCTTTTCTTCAAGTTTTGGATGATAGTTTTATTTGTTGATTCAGCATGTCCGTTTCCACTAGGGTGATATGGCGTCGATAATATCCTCTTTATTTTGTGATCTTCGAGGAATTTCGTTACATTACTGCTGATGAATGTTTTCCCTTTATTACACACTATCTTGTAGGTATCCCGAATCGCATGCAATATGATCCCATATGAAGTCGATCACTTCTTTTTCTCTGACTTTCTCGAAGGCCCGTGCTTCAATCCATTTAGAGAAATAGTCAGCTGTAAATAATATGAATTTAGCTTTACCTTGGGCCGATGGAAGAGGACCGATGATGTCCATTCCCCATTTCATGAATGTCCATGGGGATAAGACCAAGTGAAGTTGTTCAACGGGATGGTGAATCATTGGTGCAAACCTTTGGCATTTGTCGCATCTTCGAACGAACTCCTTAGAGTCTTTATCCATGCTATCCCAATAGTATCCTGCTCTGATGACCTTTCGAACTAGTGACTCGACGCCAGAATGGTTCCCACAAGTGCCTTCGTGGATTTCTCGCAAAACATAGTCAGTATCTCCCGGTCCCAAGCATACTGCCAATGGACCATCGAACGTCCTTCTGTATAACGTTCTATCTTCGTCTAATGCGAACCAAGCGACTTTAGTTTGTAATGTCCTCGATTCCTTGGGATCTGACGACAACTTCCCGTTCTTCAAATATTCAATGTATTTGTTCCTCCAATCCTACTTTAAGCTTGTTGAATTGATTTCGGCATGCCCTTCCTTGATTACAGACCTCAAGAGTTGGACGACAATAACGAAGCTGATTTTGTCTTCGTCGATTGACGACCCCAAGTTGGCAAGTGCATCGGCCTCGGTATTTTGTTCTCGAGGGACATGCTGTAGAGTCCTCTCTTTGAAACGGTGCAAAATGACCTGCAATTTGTCTAAGTACCTTTGCATCCTGTCCTCTCGAACTTCGAAGGTTTCGTTTACCTTGTTAACTACCAGTTAGGAGTCACATTTAGCCTCGATGACTTCCGCTCCCAAGCTTTTAGCTAGTTCAAGACCCTACAATTATAGCCTCATACCCGGCCTCGTTGTTAGTCAGTTTAGAAATTTTAATCGATTGTCTAATAACATTGCCCGTAGGCGGTTTTAAAACAATAGCAAGCCCGAACCCTTTCACGTTCGAGGCTTCTCCGTGAAGAGGGTCCATACCCCCGATGATGTACCCGATTTTAGCATAAGTTTCTTCTCCACTTCGGGTACGAGGGTTGGCAAAAAGTCTGCCATGAAGTATGCTAATATTTGAGACTTGATGTTCATTCAGGGTTGATACTCAATATCGTACCCGCCTAGTTTGACGACCCATTTGGCCAATCGGCCTGATAACTCGGGCTTGTGTAATATATTTCGAAGGGGATATGTGGTAATTATACATATGGGATGACACTGAAAATATGACTTCAGTTTTCTAGATGCGCTTATTAATGCAAGTGGCAATTTTCTAGGTGTAGATACCTGGTTTCAGCATCTCCTAATGTCCGACTCACATAGTAAATTGGAAACTGCGCACCTTGTTCTTCTCAAACTAATACTCCACTTACCGCATTTAAAGACACCACCAAGTATAGGTATAACTTATCATCTACCTTCGTGGTGTGGAGAAAAGGTGGGCTCGATAGGTACCGTTTAAATTCCTCCAATGCTTGCTGACATTCCGGAATCCATGTAAAATTATTTTTCTTTTTGAGTAAGGAAAGAATCTGTGGCTCCGATCTGACGACCTTGATATGAACCGGCCTAGGACGGCTATCCGTCCGGTTAGCCTCTGAATGACTTTTACACTGTCCATGGTGGAGATGTCCTCGATGGCCTTGATCTTATCGGGATTGATATCAATTCCCCGATTTGAACCATGAAGCCGAGGAATTTGCCCGAGCCAACCTCGAAAGCACAGTTTTCGGGGGTAAGCTTCATGTCGTATTTCCTCAAGATTCCGAATGTCTCCTGCAAATGAGTCAAATGGTCCTCTGCGCGCAGGGACTTAACTAACATATCGTCAATGTAAACTTCCATTAATTTTCTTATCTGTTCTTTGAACATCTTGTGAACTAGGCGTTGATATGTAGCCCCCGCATTTTTTAACCCGAAGGGCATTACATTATAGTAGTAAGTTCCATACTTAGTTATAAAAGAAGTTTTTTCCTGGTGTTCTGGGTCCATCTGGATTTGGTTGTACCCAAAATAGGTGTCGAGAAAAGTAAGTATCTCGTGGCCAGCCATAGCATTGATCATCCGATCGATGTTAGGCAAAGTAAAAGAGTCTTTCGGATATGCTTTATTCAAGTTCTTATAATCTACACACATTCTAAGTTTGTTCCCCTTTTTGGGGACTGTGACTATGTTGGATAACCATTCAGGATATTTGAGTTCCCGAATGGATCCTATTTTAAGAAGTTTAGTTACCTATTCCTTTATGAAGGCGTGCTTTACTTCTGACTTCGGCCTTCTCTTTTGCTTTATCGGTCTGAATTTGGGATCCAGGCTCAACCGATGGGTTGTAATCTCGGGTGGGATTCCTGTCATGTCTAAATGGGACCATGCAAAAAAAACCATGTTATCAATAAGAAATTGAATGAGTTTTTCCTGAGTTCGGGGGTTAACCCCGTTCCCAGGTATACCTTTGCGTTCGGGTAGATACTCGATGAGTATCACCTGTTCCAGCTCTTCGACCGTGGATTTGGTTGCATCCGAATCTTCGGGAACGACTAAATTTCGAGGAGTGAGAAAATCCTCTTCATCATCTTCGATTACCTTCTTATCCGATTCAGTCAAGGCTGGGGACAATGATTGCTATTTGGCCGCTTGCTTATCTTTGGTGCTCGACTTTTCTGAAGTCGAAGGTGTTGGTATCGGCGTCACCTCATCGACTACAAACATCTCCTTTGCTGCGTGTTGTTCCCCATAAACCGTTTTCACACCATCCATTGTTGGGAACTTCATCATTTGGTGAAGGGTCAACGGTACTGCCCTCCTGTTGTGGATCCATGGCCTTCCGAGCAGTGCATTTTACCTCATGTCACCTTTGATGACATGTTTGTGTCTTGGATGGTTCCGTACACGTTTACTAGCAAGATTATTTCTCCCTTTGTTGTTTCACTAGCCATGTTGAGGCCGTTTAGGACTCGTGATGTAGGTACAATCTGGTCTAGAAGACTGAGCTGCTCTACGACCCTCGACCTGATTATGTTTGCTGAGCTACCTGGATCCACGAGAACACGTTTAACTTGAATTTCATTTAGCAAAATAGAAATTACCAGGGCGCCATTGTGCGGCTATGAGATGCCTTCTGCTTCTTCGTCGTTGAACGAGAGGGTGTCTTTGGGCATATAGTCTCGAGTCCGTTTCTCCCTTGTGATCAATACTTTGGTGCGCCTGAATATAGTTCCTTGTGGGACGTCGACCCCGCCAATGATCATGTGGATAACATGCTGAGGTTCTTCTTGCTCGTTCTTTCTGTTGGCGTCTCTTTCCCTGAAGTGACTTTTGGCTCTATCACTGAGGAATTCTCGGAGGTGACCTTCATTGAATAGTCGAGCTACTTCCTCTCTCAACTGTCTGCAGTCTTCGGTCCTATGGCCATGCGTGCCATGGTACATACACATCAGGTTTGGATTTATTGAGAGGGATTGGTTTGTATAGGTCTGGACCACCTAGTGTCTTTAATCCTTCCGATGGACGATACGATACCCGAGGCATTGAAACTGAAATTGTACTCCGATAATCGTGGTGTTTCTGCAGGATGTGCTTATTTGTTGAATCCGATTTTTCTCATTAGTCCCCGAGAATTCTGTCCTCGGTCACCTCTCCGATCGTTCCGGGCAGAATTAATGGTTATTCCTTCTATCTAAAATGTACGGTTGATACCGATCCTTATTTAGCCTCGATTCTCTATCAACATCTCTTTGGTTTTTACCTGTCGAACTATTAGGATGCACTGGACCTGGGGGGTGGGGGGCTCCTAGTTGATCGTCCTCGACTCTAATTTTCGATTGATATCGGTTGTGAACATCTGCCCATGTCACAACCGGGTACTCTATCAAATTTTTCTTCAGTTGGCGTGATGCGATCGAACTCTGCTTGTTTAATCACTGAGTGAAAACCTGAACAACCCAATCGTCGGTAACAGGTGCCAACTCCATACGTTCCATTTGGAATCGAGATACAAACTCTCGTAGCATCTCGTTACCCCTCTGCTTCACCTTGAAGAGGTCCTATTTTCTCGTTGCAGCTTTTATAGCTACAGTGTGTGCCTTTACAAATGAATCTGCCAACATGGTGAATGAATCAATAGAGTTCGGTGGCAAGTTGTGATACCAAATCATAGCTCCCTTCAACAGGGTCTCCCTGAATTTGTTAAATAATACTGACTCGATTTCATCGTCTTCCAAATCATTTCCTTTGATAGCACACGTATAAGAGGTAACGTGCTCATTGGGGTCCGAGGCCTCGTTATATTTTGGTATATTGGGCATCCTGAACTTCTTCAATATGAGCTTCGGAGCCGCATATGGAGGGAATGGTTTTTGCACAAATTGTTTGGAGTCCATTCCCTTTAGGATCGGTGGTGCCCCCGGAATCTGATCAACTCGAGAATTATAGGTTTCCACCTTCTTCGTTGGCCTCAATTTTCTTTTCTCCCGATTCTATTCTCTTAGTAAGCTCCTCGAGCATTCTCATTATAGCAGGGTCAGTTGTCGAAGTATTATCGCCCGACCTTTCAGGCACTGGCTCGGGACGATGAGTAGCCCCTTGTTCGACCCTATTCAGAGCCACGTGCTGATTTTGCAACCGGGCAATGGCGTTCTCTTGGGCTTGCAGCATTTCAAATATAACTTAGAGACTAACACCTTCGTCTCCTCTTCCCTGAGCACCTCGACCGTCAGTTCGATCCTCTCTGCGTATGCTTCCATCAGGGTCCCCGCCTAAATCCGCATTCAAAGCAATATGTGAACCGATATCGACCGGGTTGGCGGGCGGTACTCCTCCGAGGTTAGCCTGTGGAACCTCGATTCCCGGAGCGATAACATTCTCATTCTCTCCGTGGAGTCCAAGGCCGTTGTCACCATGTGTAGCTGTGTTTTGTGAGTTTGATATGATTTATCCTGAAAATAAAATTCTTGACAAGAAACAAGCGTAAAATAGTGTGTTATACCGGAATTAATACTGAACAATCACTATTATCCTTAGCCCCACGGTGGGCGCCAAACTGTTTACCTCGAAATACGAGTAACAATTAAACTTGTAATGTGGTTATAAGGATATGTGATCTAATTCAATGCTAATTGATAAATAACTAAATGAATAAAGGAATTAAACGATTTAATTGGATCAAACCCGAGTAATTGCAAGTTATTGACCCCGATCTGAATTAGACTCGAGATCAAGTGCGAAGAACAGTAAGAGCAACAGTAGTAATATGAACAAGAAGATTTATAAAGAGTTCAGAGCGAATAAAAGAGCAGAGTGCTTTGTATTTCTCAGTAATTGTGTAAGTGGTAAGTGCATATGAAACAATGATGATGTGTTTACAAATGAACATGGTTTCTCTTTATATAGTAGAGGAATCCTAAATAAGGTATGACTCTAATTTCGGAAGTAAAATACATGATTGATATCATTAACCGTTAATGGTTCTATCGGTTCCGGAATTCTCGCCGAGAATGGTGGTCGATTGCGGATATCCTGTGATTCTGTTACTGTGGTGTCGATTTAGCCTGATCTCGATCCTGTAGTCTTCATATTCTGTGAGCCCGAACTTGCTTCGATACCGACTTGTTCTCGAGACATACCCTTGAAACCAAAAAATCGGGTATTCTCGATTTTTATCGTATACAATTTTCATGATCTTTTATTTATTAATTTTATCTACCCTAAAAGAATTCGTAGATTTTAATTCCCCTACCTCACTACCCCATCCCCGTAATAGATAATAATCATGTGCCTAACCCCACCTTTTACAAATTACAATACTGATGGTTGCCCATGTTTGACTTTGTATAAGCAAAAAGGACATACAGTAACTAAAAGAATGTATACATGCCGTCAAGCGATGGTCTCTGCTTGGTACATAATTCGAGTTGGTTCGAATTTTTCAATTACCAAGTCAAATTAATGGTGTCGGGTTTTTAAATCTATAAACCAAATCAAACTAATAAAATCGAATTTTTCAATCTCGATTTTTCTCGAGTTTTTTTTGTTGCTTTTGCGGGTTTTCATATTTTTCCCGATAAAGTTTTCGTAGCACAAAATATGTAACTTGTGCTTCAAATATTTCTTTAGTTCTATTAGGATACAATTATATAATGTACATTTCAAGAAAATAACACAATAATATGAGATGAGTCATAGCATTGTACTAATGTATTCAATAACAAAGATACATAATAAATCACTTAAAAAAATATTACTAATTAATACGTAATAACAAAAATTAACATAATTTAAACATACGATATTGATTATGCTATAATAAGTACAACTAATAAATATTATTAATTACACAACTAAGCACTAAAAAATATCCCACTGCTTTCCCCCTTTTAAAATTCTTACCGAAACCTTATCTGGATTGGACTTGTAAAATACAATATAATAACCTTTTCATGAGTTATGCAGGGGTAAAGTGAATTTGCAACTCTCTTGTAGTAGCATGGAGGAAACGTTAAGAACAGAGACCGTTTTAATGGAGGTAAAAACAAAACAGACCTCTAGCTCTCGCTCATGCAAAACACTTGTTTTTTTTTGGTTGTCAATTTAGATTTTTTCCCCATATTCTTGTTTGCTTCAAACCTGTCAATTTACGCTCTTTTGGATAAATCCACTATGTCAATGGCCTGCTGAAATCGACACCGTAATTCTATAGCTATTCTGTAGAATCCAGCAAATTAATTGGACTTCAATTAGTAATTTTAGCACATTCTTGGTATTCTATGAGTTACAACCTTTTGTTTTAAAAATTGCAATGTTGGGCCGCCTTTCATCATCTAGTACAAAGTAAAACTGGTTTTGCTTGAGATTTGTCAGAATTGCCCCGAGCACCCCTTGGTCCCTATTAATGAGGATTCTCTTGAATTTTGCAGACTAAGGGAGAAGTCAATGATATGATGAGTGAACTTCCGAATTGCCTGCTAGCATTCATCGTCTCTCTCTTAAGCATAAAAGATGCAGTCAAGACGAGTGTATTGTCCCGTTGATGGAGACATCTTTTCATGCTGAACCCCGACGACCTAGTAGTGGATAGTTCCAATATCTTTAGTGATGATGAAGACCATAGGAGATTTACTCTTTCAAGTTATGCGGCTTTCGAGAAGGAAAGGCGTGAGTTTGTTATGCGTGTGGATCAGTTCATGATGCAGCTAATGCGTGGAAGGCATATACATTCCCTGACTGTGGGTTTCTTCATGGATACTGAATATTCATCTCATCTAGATTCTTGGTTGAAAGTTGCAATTGCATCTGGACTGACCAAACTTGAACTCTTCCTCTCATTGGAGCAGAATTTCTTGACTCCATTTATAGTTAATAAGCATCGCCTATACAATTTCCCCTACTGGCTCTTTTCAGAATCAAATACATCAATCTTGAGCCATTTGCGGCTAGAAAACTGTGTTTTGAGGACTCCAGGCGACTTCAAGGGCTTCAGAAATTTGAGAACTCTTGAACTGAAGGATGTGATTTTGGCTGAGGACTTTGCCACAGAAATTCTCCCTAGTTGTTTGTTACTTGAACAATTGACCTTTCTTTGGTGTAAGTTAAAATCAGCCTTATGCTTTGATCATCCATCTCTGTCACTGAAGCATCTGAAGGTGCTTCATTGTTGTCCTTTTCGTTGTTATGAAGACCCCTATTTATAGTTGTGCGAGAAAATAATTATGATAAGAACAAACTCTTTCCGACCAATCAAATTAAAGTGTGACAAGACCGCATTTGATTGGCCAGAACATGTCACTTGCACACGTGGCACGATTTCATTAGCCTTTTAATGTGACTTGGCATGCCTTGTCATTTTGACACGTGTCATGATTCTATTGACTCTTCCTCTTGACTTCGCGTGCCACGTCATTTGACACTTGACACCAAACTGGACCTCTAGGAAAATGACATTTTGGGTTTAATGAAGTGAACTCATCACTTTAACCCAATTAAATGAGCTAGCCCAATGAATTTAGACTTATTTATTTAACCTATACAAATTGAACATATACAACTGATCTAATTATATCAGCCCATAATATTTATTTGAACCGAAATATATTTAATTTAAAATATAGTCCAGTAAATTTTATGAATTTAAATCAAATAAAATTTAATCATCTACGGTTTTTCTCAAGTACATGCTATTTTTGAACCCATCTTGTGACCCTTTACGAGTACTATCTTTTTGTTCTAATTTTTTTTTATTTAAGAGTCCTTGTTGTCCATTTCTTATTCCACTTTTAGGTTTCCGAGTTTTTTTTTTTGGTTAAAAAGTTTTAATATTGCTGATTTCCTTTTTCTTTTTCAAAACTCCTTTTCATTGTATAATTATGTAATTTGATTATACAAAATTAGCTATAGTAATATATTCTTTTTCTAATTTGTTGGAAATATATTATATATTATTTATTATTAATGAAAAAATTAAAGCAATTTGCATGTTACTCTTGAAAAAAAAATATTTTCTATCAATTGCTAATCCTGTTTTGAGTCTTCTAAAATGAACTTGTGAATAATGTTAAAAAAATTAAGAAAAATTCTCAAGTTTTCAAGGGTTATGTGATTATTGAAATTGGAAAAGAAGCTTGATTACTTATGAATTTAAAGTGATTGAATTAAAAAACTAAATATAAAATTTTAATTGAATATATTGATTGATGATTGAAAACTTATACGAAGGTTCATCATTTTAGGAAATATTAAATCTTATTTTATAACTCCAATATGAAATTTTAATATATTATTTAATATAATATTTTAAACTTTTTTTATTGAAATTGTGCACACGCGCAAAACGTATATTATAAGACTCGTTATTATTATTATTATCATAAAAGAACGAATATTGAAATATTAAATATTGAACAACAAAAATATTCTCCAATTGTTACGTGCAGAAGTGCAGTATGAGTACGTAAATCAACGCATACGCATTACGTATCTAACCTAACACCGAAAAAGTAGTGACGAAGGGTCGACATCAACACTTACTAAAGGTCTAATAAAATAATATAATAAGAATATTAAGCAGATATGAGACATACGGAAATGATGGGGTAAGTCTCTAAGTTACATAATCTTCCAATTTCTTCTTTCAAAGCATAAATTCTAAATCTTGTATTCTACCTTAACAGCTCGGAAAAATATCAAGTATCATTATCAAATATGTAAGGAATACCATATAAAATGTCGAGCATCAGTGGAAGGTTTATCTCGTGTACATTCGGACTACTAGTGATATAACTCACGATTTCCACCGAGGTCGTTTGACCCGATCCAAAATAATGTGTACACTGCCGAGAGACGTGCAACACGATCCATAAACGCATCTATATACTGCCCAGGCGTTCGGCCCACTCCACAAGAAAAATAAGAAAGTTACTGAATTACAAGACACGTGTTTATAATACCGTACATGAGAATGGATATAATCTTTATCGTTTCTCAAATAACTCGCCCACAACTCAAAGTGTTAAGGCTTGGCCTAGTATACATATATTTATTTTTGAATCAATTTCATTTATAACTTCAATTAATTAAGCCAGCAAAATAAGTTCAAATTTTAAATATTACATAGTAAGATCCTAAGTCTACCCGGACATAAACATGCTTTAGCTACGTACGGACTCTCGTCACCTCGTGCGTACATAGCATCCAAAACTAGTTGCACATAACAGTAAATATCACCTAGGGGTAGTTTCCCCCTTACAAGGTTAGACATGAGGCTTACCTCGGTCTGAAGTTCCATTACTAGATCCAACGCCTCTCTAACACCTCAACTCAAAACCAAACGTTCGAAATGAATCAAACAATGTGCAGATCAATCAAAATATAACCAATGCTTACAATTTAACAATCAAAAAATGATTCCTAACTCCGTTCAAAAAGTCAATAAAGTCAACCCTCAAGCCCACGTGCCCGAATTTTAAAAATTATTACCCATAACTTATAGAGTTTATATTCGAAAATCATTCAATTTCGCCCATGAATTGACCCTCAAATCAAGGATTTACCATCTCATAACTTTGAGGCCCAAAATCTCAATTTCTACAATTCAAACATGGATAAAAATAATAACCAACGGAAATAGTCATGGAGAAACTCAAAATAAAGGTCAGATATTTAACCCCTTGTTGATACAAGAACAACGCCGAAAAAATCAACTCAAACGGAGCTTTAGTACTCAAGATATGCTCAAAATACTAAAGTGCTCGGTCTGCCCATTTAAAACACTATCCAGGCAATTTTTGTTCTTCGCCGTCGCGGGACACCTTTGTGTTCGCGAAGAGCAATTTTTCGCGTTGATCGGTCAATCCAAATTTTCTTATTCGGGTTCGCGATACCTCCTTTGCATTCGCGAAGAACAAGTCTGCTCCAGAAACCACCAATCTTTCCCGACAAGGAAATGAACCTAACTTTCTCATACGACATCGAAATTCGATGATTTTTGTTGCTGTGGATCTATAATTACGATACGTATCTAATGGTTCAAACAATCATAAATAAAAGGTAGTTTTCTCAATATAGTACCATTTATTTCCAAAGAAACGATGTTGAAACATCAAATAAGAGCGCGATACAACCCGAACACATCCCAGTCACACCCGAGGCCCCCGGGACCCGTCTAATTATACAAACAATTATGGAATGATGCCAAACTTTATGTAAAATTAATAAATCATGATACAAACCTATTCCAAGGCTCAGAACTCCAAATGGACATCGATAACACTAAAGTCCACTTTAAACGAAACTTAGAAAATTCTAAAACCTTCAAATTGTCAAGTTTCCACAATAAGCGTCGAAATGCTCCCGAGTGGTCCAATTCTCACCCGAACATACGACCAAGTACAAAATCATCATACGAACCTATTGGAACCTTCAAATCTCGATTCTAAGGTCGTTTACTCAAAAGTCAAACCTGAGTCAACTCTTCCAACTTAAACCATCCGAAATTAAAATTTTCTTTCCAAATTAACTCCGAACTTCCGTAAATTCAATTCCGACCACGCGTACAAATTGTAATATCTAAAGTGAAGCTACTCAAGGCCTCAAACCACTGAACGATGTGTTTGAACTCAAAATAACCGGTCGGGTCGGTTGGATCTAACGAAAGCAAGCTGTTCTACCGCCGTTCTTCTACATTTGATGAGCTAGACAAGTGCTGATATTATGGTATTGTAATTGCAGTCATTGCTTACAATATCGATGCCCAAAAAGTCTTGTACCAAAAAATTGATGGACCCTAGAGCCGCAACCAAAGTAAAGATCGACTGATCGATGTTGGGTTCATGTTCAGAAGCTATACTTAGTTATTTCGTTGTCTCTGTTACAAGATTTTGAGCTAGGATGAGGAAGTTTCAATGCTGAATATGCTGTAGTAATTGTCAATGAAAGATTACAAGGTGACTTGGGGTAGTGTCTTTTTTTTTTAATCGCTCTTCATCCACCCAATTCTAAAAGAACAGATCAACAATATATGTTCTTTGTGTGCCAAAAATACTAAGTCCTCTAGATTTACAAAATTTCTCCCCGAGAAATGGAATAGTCAAATATGGTAGTGGTCTACATTTTCCTTTAGGAAAAGTAAAATCAATTATGGTAAACTCTTTTCCTTCCTAAAAAAAAGGTAAAATCCGAATATGGAAAGAAAATGAGAACAAAATCCTAACAGTTCTCCCCTTTTGTCTTGAATTTATTTTCATAAACTTGATCTGCCTTCTTCATATAATGTTAATTAGTGTTGCTTGACATGGTTAAAATAGATATTGGTTAAAAATTAGGGCCTCGTGCGTTGACGTTGAGCACTGGTTAAGAGTATTAGAGCCATGCGTTAAAAGTGGAGCTCATACGTTAAAAGTTGAGCCCATGCGTTAAAAGTGAGCATGGTTTAAAAGTATTGGAGCCCTGAGTCATGAACATGGTTAAAAGTAGAGCTCATGCGTTAAAGTAAGCATGAGTTGAAAAGTGAAGCCCATAAACATGGGTTGAAAAAGGTTTTTGTTTTAAATATGCAGCATCAGGTATGTTGAAAAATATGGTTGAAAGTTTATCTCCATATATAGCACTCTAATAATATTCATTATCATCAAGTTGGCTGTGCTTGATTTGAATCTGCCTTGAACTTGTCTTCGACCTCGCTTCATCCATTGGCTCCGATATCATTGTTGGGATCGAAATAACAAGGGGTCATGCGAAATCTAACGAAGCAAACCTTGGCGACGATACATTAAACGACATAGAGAAGTATACTAAAAAGACATAATACTTTAATATGGTTTGGTCAATTGACCTACACATGACAAAACTAATATAAACAAAAAAATTATGAAGAGAAAAATCTCTCCCTAAACAAAGCTCTTTCAATGACTAAATTGTGAATGCTATTGTGTTGTTGTATGAATGAGGGATTCTCAATTTATAGAAGTGCAAAACTTCTCCTCCAAGAAAAATAAAATTCAAATATAGTAGGGATTTACATTTTCCTTTATTTTAGAAAATCTAAAATCAATTATGGTGAACTCTTTCCTTCCTTCAAGAAAAAGGTAAATCCAAATATGGAAAGAAAATCAGGATAAAATCCTAAGACAAAGCCCATACCCTAAGACTGGTTTAATATAAAATTTTGAACTTTGTAAGGGAAAACATATGTTCTTTGCAAATATAAAGAATAGATGCTCCGGGAACACTATTAGAAACATGAGGAATGCTTAAGGTGAACTAATGCATATATTAAACAGGAAGTCTGAAATTACCGAAGGCACTTAGTGGGACATCAACAACACCTTTACCTGCTATTAACCCTTTGGTTACTAAGTAAGGTCCAATGTTAAATTGAGAGCAACAATGAAAACTGATCAAACCAATCACAGTGAAGTACCCCAATGGGTGTATACGGTCGAAATCAGGAAGCCCGATTTCATAGGCTCGAGATGTTGTCTCGAGGGCAGAAGTTCAAAAGATGTCGAGCTCGGGTTCGAAGGTGGAATACGAGGTTCAAGGGCCGGGGTGATCGTTGAGTGTTGAAGCCAGGTACGACCGATGCCGAATAATATCGTTATGAGTTTGTTATGGAAAGGAATTGTCGCCACATCCCCAATATCATGGCGTAAATCCCGGGATAGATTTGTACGAATTAGTACAAATCCGTACTAGGTTATTTTACAGTTGTAGCAATAAAATTCCTTACTGTAAATAGAAATATACCATATTTAGGATTTTTCCTCCTATATAAAGCGTACCCCAATCATTTTTAAAGACCATATGATCATTGGCAAATGATATACTATCTTACTTTTCTCGTTTACTGCTCTTTAGAATCATTCTTTAGCTTTATTATACTTACTTTACTGTTCTTGCTTTATTGCTCCTAACTCACCTCGAGGTCTCTATTGCTCTAGCAACACCGGTTTGGTTCATCAATTCTTCTCATTCATGTTCTACATTATTTGTTTATTAATTAGTGTTGGACTAGATCACCTATCTTTAAAACCACAAATCAAATTTAATTGTTACTCGTATTTTCGAGGTAAATATTTTGGCGCCCACTGTGGGGTTAAATATAATAGTGATTATTTTAGTGCTAGTTTTCTGATAACACACGTTATTATTCACACTTTTTCTTGTCAAAGATTCTTTGATTTCAGGCTAAAACATGTCGAACTCACCAAACACACCAGTTCATGGTAATGACGACCTCGGATTCCACGGGGAAAATGAAAATGCAACTGCTTCAGGAGCCGGTATTCCACCACTCAACCCTGGGGTAGCACCAGTTCTTAACCCAGCCGATTTTGGTTCACACATTGCTATAAACGTTGACTTAGGAACGGACGTCAGAGGAAGCGTGCGTGGAGAAGTTCAACCCAGTGGCCAAAGAACACATGGTCGAGGATATGGGGAAGTCAGTCTCCAAGTGATTTTTGAAATGTTGCAAGCACAACAAATTGCCATCGCTCAGTTGCAAAGCCAGCAAAGGAGACTGAGTGTGGTGGGACCAGAAACTACTCATCGTGTTGAACCAGTCCCATAAAAGTCGAGCAACAATGGATCAAAAACTAACCCCACAATCATGAGAATGCTCGAAGAACTCACAAAGTGGATTGAGTCGGGAGAGAAAAGGATCGAGGACAACGATAAAAAATTGGAAATGTACAACTCGAGGGTCGACCAAATACCGGGAGCACCTCCGATTTTGAAAGGACTGGACTCTAAAAAGTTTGTGCAAAAAACTTTCCCCCCGAATGTGGCCCCGAAGCCTATTCCAAAGAAGTTTCGCATGTCGGACATACCCAAATACAACGGGACTACCGATCCCAATGAGCACATCACCACATATACTCGTGTTATAAAGGGAAATAATTTGGAGGACGACGAGATCGAGTCTGTTCTACTAAAGAAGTTTGGGGAAACTTTGTACAAAGGGGCCATGATTTGGTACCATAACCTACCCCCGAACTCTATTGATTCATTTGCCATGTTGGCAGATTTGTTTGTAAAGGCACATACTGGTGCTATAAAGGTTGCAATAAGGAAGTCAGATTTATTCAAAATCAAACAAAGGGACAAAGAGATGTTGAGGGAGTTTGTGTCCCGGTTCCAAATGGAACGAATGGAGTTGCCACCAGTCTCCGATGACTGGGCTATACAAGCTTTCACTCAGGGGATAAATGAGCGGAGTTCGATAGCATCGAGGCAGTTGAAACAAAACTTGATTGAGTACCCCTCCGTAACTTGGGCGGATGTGCATAACAAATACCTGTCGAAGTTTAGAGTTGAAGATAACCAGTTGGGAGCCCCCTCGGGCTCGGTTTATCCAAAAAGGTTAGCAAAAAAAGATTCGAGAGAAGTAAACAAGGAACCGAGATCGAGTAAGGAGAGGTATCAGCCGTACATCGAAGACCGAAGGAACAGCTCGAGGCGTAACATACCTCAGAATGATCGAAGAGTTGATCGAGGACAGAATTCTCAGGAACTCATAAGCAAGACCGGGTTCGATAGGCATTTAGGAGCGGCGGAGGCACCTCGATTGTCAGAATATAATTTTAGCATGGATGCCTCGGGTATCGTCTCAGCTATTGGAAAAAATAGAGATACCAGATGGCCTAAACCCATACAAACTGATCCTTCTTAGAGGAATCCCAACTTGATGTGCAAGTATCACAATACACATGGGCACAGGACCGAGGATTGCAGGCAACTGAGAGATGAGGTAGTCCTATATTAAAAATAAGGGCATCTTCAAGAATTTCTCAGCGATAGGGCCAAGAACCATTTCAGAGAAAGAGATGCCAATAGGAAGAATGAACCAGAGGAACCTCAACATGTTATTCACATGATCATCGGAGGAGTCGACGTCCCACAGGGACCTATATTCCAACGCACCAAAGTATCAATCACAAGGGAAAGATGGACTCGGGACTATATTCCCGAGGACACCCTCACATTCAATAAGGAAGACATCGAGGGGTTATCTCAGCCGCACAATGATGCACTGGTAATTTCTATTCTTTTAAATAAATTTCAAGTTAAACGTGTTCTTGTGGATCCAGGTAGATCGACAAATATAATCAGGTCGAGGGTCTTGGAGCAGCTCGAGATGCTTGACCAAATCATACTAGCATCTCGATTCTTGAATGGATTCAACAT
Organism: Nicotiana knightiana; assembly: GCA_005239525.1. NCBI lineage: Eukaryota > Viridiplantae > Streptophyta > Magnoliopsida > Solanales > Solanaceae > Nicotiana > Nicotiana knightiana. Next base: position 55,974 of record ML368441.1, on the reverse strand, counting down.
GGCAAGTGAAACAACAAAGGGAGAAATCATCCTCCCGGTAAACGTGGCTGGAACCATACAAGACATGAAGTTTCATGTCATCGAAGGTGACATGAGGTATAATGCTTTTCTTGGAAGGCCGTGGATCCACAACATGAGGGCAGTGCCATCAACCCTTCATCAAATGATTAAGTTCCCAACAAAATATGGCGTGAAAACGGTATATGGGGAGCAACACACAGCTAAGGAGATGATTGCGATCCATGACTTGGCACCAGTATCGAGGCCCTATACATAAAAAAAGTCGAGCGTCAAGGACAAACAGGTAGCCAAATAGAAATCACAGTCTATATCCTTGGTTGAGCCCGAGGAACAGGTGGTCGAGGACAAAGAGGAAGATTTCCTTACCCCTCTATCTTTTGTCGCCCCCGAGGAGTCAGATGCGACGAAGTCCACGGTCGAGGAACTTGAGTAGGTGATATTGATCGAGTATCTGCTGGAACGAAAGGTATACCTGGGGAGATGATTAACTCCCGAACTCAGGAAAAAACTCATTCAATTCCTTATCGATAACATTGATTGCTTTGCTTGGTCCCACTTAGATATGGCAGGGATCCCACCGGAGATAACCACTAATCGACTAAGTGTTTATCCCAAATTTAAATCGGTGAAACAAAAGACGAGGCCTCAGTCCGAGGTAAAGCATGCATTCATCAAAGACGAGGTAACCAAATTTCTTAAGATAGGGTCCATTAGGGAAGTAAAATATCCCGAGTGGCAAGCTAATGTAGTAGTAGTCTCTAAAAAGGGAAACAAACTTAGAATGTGTGTAGACTACAAAGATTTGAACATGGCATGCCCTAAAGACTCTTTTCCATTGCCCAACATCAATCGTTTGATCGATGCTATGGCCAGCCAGGAGATCCTTACTTTTCTAGATGCCTACTCCCGGTACAAACAAATTCGAATGAACCCAGAGGACCAGGAAAAGACTTTGTTTATCACGATGTATGGTACACATTGCTATAATGTAATTCCCTTCGGGCTAAAAATTGCGGGGGCTACATACCAACGCCTAGTTAATAAAATTTTCGAACATTAGATAGGAAAATCTATGGAGTTTATATTGGTGACATGCTAGTTAATTCCCTGCGCGCAGAGGACCATTTGATTCATTTGCAGGCAACGTTCGACATCTTAAGACAGTACAACACGAAACTCAACCCCGAGAAATGCGCTTTTGTAGTTGGCTCGGGCAAGTTCTTAGGTTTCATGGTGCCGAACAGGGGGATCGAGATCAACCCTGACAAAATCAAAGCCATCGAGGAAATCACCATCGTAACCAATGTGAAAGCCATACAACGGCTAACTGGACGGATAGCTGCCCTAGGCCGGTTTATCTCGAGATCATCGAATCAGAGTCATCATTTCTTTTCCCTACTCAAGAAGAAGAACGACTTCACATGGACTCCGGAGTGTCAACGAGCCTTAGAATAATTAAAACGGTATCTCTCGAGCCCACCCTTTCTTCATACTCTGAAGGAGGATGAAAAACTCTACTTGTATTTAGCCGTGTCCGAGGTAGCGGTAATTGGAGTGCTGGTTCGAGAAGAACAAGGTACACAATTTCCTGTGTAAGTCAGACCCTAGGAGATGCTGAAACCAGGTACCTGCATTTAGAAAATTTAACACTTGCACTAATAAGCGCATCTAGGAAATTAAAATCATATTTTCAATGCACCCTATATGTGTATTGACTACATACCCAATTCGAAATATCTTGCATAACCCGAATTATCGGGCCGATTTTCCAAGTGGGCCATCGAACTTGGAAGGTATGATATCGAATATCAACCCCGATCGGCTATCAAGTCCCAAATTTTGGCAGACTTCGTGGCTGACTTTACCCCTGCCCTCGTACCCGAAGTAGAAAAGGAACTATTGCTAAAAACGGGTACATCTTCGGGGGTATGGACCCTCTTCACGGATGGTGACTCGAATGTGAAAAGGCCCGGGCTCAGTATTGTTTTAAAACCACCTACGTTCAATATCATAAGACAATCTATCAAAAATTCTAAATTAACTAACAATGAGGCCGAGTAATAGGCCATGATTGCAGGTCTCGAACTGGGCAAGGGCCTATGAGTATAGGTCATTGAGGCCAAGTGTGACTCCCTTTTGGTAGTAAACCAAGTAAACGGAAGCTTCGAGGTTCGAGAAGACAGAATGCAAAGTTACTTAGACAAACTTCAAGTGACATTGCATCGCTTCTAGGAATGGACACTGGACTATGTACCTCGAGGAAAAAACAACGAGGTCGATGCACTTGCAAATTTAGGGTCGTCGGTTGAAGAAGATGATATTGTCCCAGGGATTGTCGTCTAATTGTCGAGGTCGGTGGTCGAAGAAGGCCATGTAGAAATTAATTCAATAAGTTTGACGTGGAATTAGAGGAATAAGTACGTCGAATACTTGAAGCATGGGAAGCTCCCCTCAGACCCAAAAGAATCGAGAGCCTTACGAGCCAAAGCAGATCGGTTCTCACTTGATGAAAATAGTACATTATATAGAAGAACCTTCGACGGACCACTGGCAATGTGCTTGGGACTGGGGGACACTGATTATGTACTACGAGAAATCCACGAAGGCACCTGTGGGAACCACTCTGGTGCCGGCTCTTTGAGTCGCAAGGTTATTAGAGTAGGGTATTAGTGGGATAACATGGAAAAAGATACTAAGGAGTTCGTTCGAAGGTGTGATAAATTTCAAAGGTTCGTACCGATGATCCATCAACCAGGTGAACAACTCCATTTGGTCCTATCCCCGTGGCCATTCATGAAATGGGGGATGGACATCGCCGGCCCCCTACCAACGGTGCCAGGTAAAGCTAAATTTATTTTGTTTAAGACTGACTACTTTTCGAAATGGGTGGAAGCGTAGGCCTTCGAGAAAATAAGAGAAAAAGAAGTCATTGACTTCATATAGGACCACATCGTGTGTCGGTTCGAGATACCCGCCGAGATAGTATGCGACAATGGGAAGCAGTTCATCGGCAGCAAAGTGACAAAATTCTTCGAGGACCATAAAATCAAAAGGATCCTATAAACACCCTATCACCCAAGCGCAAACGGCTAGGCCGAGTCCACAAACAAAACTATCATTCAAAACTTGAAGAAGAGGTTGAATGATGCTAAAGGGAAAAATGGAGAGAAGTATTGCCCGAGGTGCTATGGGCATATCGAACAACGTCAAAGTCGAGCACGGGGGAAACCCTGTTTTCTTTGGTGTATAGGTACGAAGCGTTGATTCCGGTCGAGGTCGGGGAACCTAGTGTCATGTTTCAGCATAGTACCGAGTATTCGAACCACAAGCACTTGTCTCGAACTATTAGATGAAAAGCGTGAAGCCGCACTAGTTCGAATGACCGTGCAAAAGCAAAGGATCGAGAGGTATTTCAACAAAAGGGCGAATCTTCTCCATTTCGGAGTCGGGGACTTAGTTCTAAGGAAAGTCAACCTCAATATTCAAGACCCAAACGAAGGGAAACTAGGCCCCAATTGGGAAGGACCGTACCGAGTCCTCGGAGTCGTAGGGAAAGGATCATACAAACTTAGCACAATGTAAGGAGAGCAACTACCAAACAATTGGAATATATCACTGCTCAAACGATATTATTGCTAAGGTATGACCTTCTCCCTTTTTTCATTTGTATTTAAGATTAACTCCTTGCAGATGTTCGACTGGAGATCGAAGAATCCTTCAACTCGAAGACCTTGGGTTTTAAAGTATGCGTTGCACTCTTTTTCCCTTAGATCGGTTTTTATCCCAAATGGGTTTTTCCGGAAAGTTTTTTAACGAGGAAATATTTATATGCTACCTAAGGGGAATTCAAAAAAGTATTCAAGGCTTCTTTTCAATCAACCTCGAATACTGGGGGGCATCACCATCGGAGGTTGTATTTTCGAAGAAAATAATTCATGCCAATGAAGGCCTCGATAGGAGAACTTTGTAATGGGCCAAACGGTCAACTGAACCGTGTCCATATAGAATAATCGAGCCCCCAATGGCAAAACATGTACGCATGTATCAATTATTCAAAGAAGCATTTTTGCTATATCAAAACACTTTGTGTTTCAAAGAAATATACTATTATACAAGTTTCACACTTATAATTCTACGAGAAACGGATCAAGGGCCATAACGCAAATGCACCTCGAATACTCGGGGACTGTCATTGACATTCAACACACCAGGTCATCAAAAATTCGAACTCATAAGACCTCAAAGAGAAATATTCGAACTCATAAGACCTCAAAGATGCATCCCCTCGATACAAAGGTCAAGGCCACCATACTCGGGGGCTAAAGGCTACGACCATATAAAGGGGTACGACCATATAAAATACCACGGTCATATGAAAAGGCTACGACCGAAATAATACGGCTCAGAGACGTCCAACTTCTGCCATACAACTAAAGGCCTTCAAATACTTCGAAAAATCGGTTAAATAAGGCTAACCTCAGCAAAAGCAAATGATAAAGGGCTTCGATAAAACCATCCCTCGAATAATTCAGAGGCTTCGATAATATCAACCTTCGAAAAAACCTCAAGAAGTATTCAATTATCGTTACACAACGAATTAGAAAAGAGGTTCCAATCGATCGAACCTTCAAAAAATCCAACGCGTACGAATACAAAAAACACATGCTAAGGAATACCAAATTTTTCACTAAGGCTTTTAGCCGGAAGAGGGAAAAACTATAGCCACTTTAAAGGCCGAATTGGCCCTACCTAAATAGCCTAAGGGCCAACCTAAAAGGGCCTAAGGGGCAGCCTAAAAGAGTCCTAAGGGACAACCTAGAAGAGCCTAAGGTACAATATTTAAGAGCATAAAGAGCGAAGCACACAGAGCTCGAGGCCTTACTCTCACTTATCTCGGACTCAAAAGTCCCATCACCTCGAGCTAGCGTCAAACTAACTTAAAGCTTAGCCCGAGGATAAAACCCTAAGAGGTATTCTGTCAGTAAACCTAAGGGATTACCGTACCTCGGATTTGAGCCGATGCTCATTCAATTATAAAAAGTTATAGCATAAAAAATCAGCAAACTTTGAAGGAAATTGAAGGCTAAGAAAAACAAGGAAACTCCTTTCTTTTCATATATACAAAAAGTATTACAAAGGAGTTCTACAAAATAAAAAGAAGATTACAAAAAGATAGAAAATATTTTTATCTATGCCAGGGGGCAATCCCCCCGAGCCAATGACTTTCCCCGGACCTGTTACTCCCTCGGGACTAGCCTCTTCCCCGGGAGTAGCCTCTTCTTCAATCTCCTCCTCTTCATCTCCGGAACCACCCTGGACATCTTCGACGTCATCATCGTCGTTGGAGGTAAGGATAAATTTGGCATCAACCTCATCAGCCTTAGCTTGCTTTATCTCTTAAGAGAGATCAAAGCCCTTGGCGTAGTCATTGCTCCGTTTCTCCCGGTCGGCAGCCCCCTTCAACTCCATCTGAGCATCGACAGCATCCTTAAAATAGATGGCGACTGTCCTGTCAGCCTTGATTTGTATCTCTTTGGCTTCAGCCTGGACTTCCACAACTTCACCCTCGGCCTTTGCGAGACCAGCCTCGAGCTCAATTATTCTGCCAGCCTGGACCGAAGTGCTTTCTTGGGCATTTAGAAGTTGGATCTCGAGGGCAGATACTTTCGATAGTGCATCTTCTTTCGCCGCAGCCAGGGTGTCCATATTTTCTTTCCATTTATTACACTCGGAGTGGACTTGATCGACCTCATCATGAAGACGCTCCAACATTTCCACCTTTTGCTGCAGCTGAGACATTGAAGTGTTAGCCTCCGAAGACGGGAGAGGAAGCCCATATTATTTCAGAAAAGAGGTTACCTGCTTCTCCAGCTCATCCTCGTATTCACGAGCTTTGGTCAACTCCGACCGAAGGTGCTTCAGATCCTCCTCCTTTTTGTCACAGAGAAGCCTAAGGGTTTTTTATTCATTCATAGATTTATGCAGCTTGGCTTCGCAATGACTCAGTTTGAACTTAAATTTATTGAACACCTATAAAAAAGAAAGGAATGATCAGTTAAGCAAAAGAAGAAATTATGGCATTAAATAAATTGCAACACTGTTAAGGCTTACACTCGAGAAAAGGCGTTGGGCCTCTTCGAAGGTTGAGGTTGCATCCGCTAGGTCGGATTCATCGACCCCGGCAAAGCAAACATAGAAGGGGTCGTCTTCACTCGGGATTCCGCCTAACTCGGGCTTCTTTAGGTTCTAAGCATCCCTAATAGTGTTCTCGGAGTAGTTCAGAAGCGATGGGGAATGACCTGCTGTCACAGCCTCGGGGAGATCACCCGAGGCGCTCTGTTCGGGCAGAGGAGCTTTGAAGCTTGATCCTTTTGGGGTACTACTAGAAGTTTGGGAAGTGGTGACCACATCAGGCGATGGAGGGCTTTCGCCCCTCTTTTCTTTCGAAGTCCTTTATTCGTGGACAGGGGCTTCGGTCTCAACGGGCTTAACAACCTTGTTGGATTTTTTGGTTCGAGCCACCAAAGTCGAACCCTCCACCTCGTCGCCTTTATCGTCCATGAGCTGGGGAACTGAGTCAATATCCACATTAATGACGACGCTTTTCTTGCGCTTCCGAGCTGGCTCTATTTTGTTTTGGGCGTCCTCGCTCTTCGAGGGCCTCTTTCTTTTGTTATACTTTTTCGGCTTTGAAGCCGAAGGTTCAACGTCCTTCCCGAGAGGGGGAGGCCTCATCTAGAAGAACTCACCAATGCCTGCCACAGAAAAGTTAAGTTATATAAAGAGGGGCATTCTTGATAAGAAAGAAAATATTGAAACACAAACCATGGTGTTTTGCTTCCCATTTGCCCTTCGACAAGTCCCGCCACTTTCATTTGTTATATGACGAAGTAGTAGCTAGTTTACGAACCCAGTCCTCGAGGACGAGGACCGCATTAGGCATCCACGGGACCATTGCAGAAAAAGGAAAAAAGTATTACGCGAAGTTTAGCAAAAATTGTGGAAAAAACTAAAGGAAAGAAATCCACTCACGTTCGAAGTTCCATTCTTCAGGGAACGACATGTGCTCCTCAAGAATGACATCAATGGTTCTCACCTAGATGAACCGGCTCATCCAGCCTCGATCCCTGTCTTCGTCATTACTGACAAAGAAGGACTTGGTTGATATTGACAATTAAGCATGAACACACAATTTTCACATTCTTCCCGATTTTAAATAGCCCAAGTATACTCAATATTATTCAAGGAACTCAAACAACTCAAGAAACCCCTCCACAACCACCTTAACTCAAAAGATGACTCGTTACCACTAATCATCCTTAATTCACACACTCACCCAACACAAGAAAGAATACAACATCACCAATCTGTCAAGAGACAAAGTGCCCTCACCACAAGAAAAAGAGTGAACATCAAGGTAGTCCACACATTCAAATATGTCATTGAAAATAAATTAAGGACATCACACAATTATACAAAATTCACTCACTCTCACAAAGAATTCATGGGCATCCCGTGGTCGTACCATGAGCTTGCCCGTAGTGTACATCTATACTAATCTAAGCTAGCCAAATCTAGGATCAATTAGGACTTTAAGGTTGTAATTTAGGCTAAGGGACGGGTAGGATATATTTAGGAATAGTGACTAACCCTTCTAAGCACTTTAATACACTACACTCGAAAATCAAGCTCAATTTCTTCTCAATCCATACACTTGTCATACATCATATATAACATAACTCTCTTCTCCATTAAGCACCTCTATAGTTTCACTAGCATGAATGAGAATGATTAGGAGATGTGTGTCTTTTAAATTATTTGAACTTTTATTTGCTTTTTTTTTCATTTCTTTTTTTTTTCTTCACACACTCCATACTATGAAGTTCATAAGCTAGTGAACTTTTTTCACAATTTTAGTGCACCTTACGGGCCCTTCCATGGATCCACTTAAAAGACACCCTACACTTAGTCCTTTCTTAGTTCTTTTAGCGCTCATTTCACAATTAAAGTGCTTTAAGAGGTAAAAATATCAAAACAATGTAAATTAAGAACAAACGGATATATGCTTGTAATGTGGTTGTCAAGAAAATGGTCTATAGGCTCAAAAGGGCTAGCAACGGGAAAATTTTATTTGTCAGTAACAAGCACTTTTATGATCAAGAAAGAAATGCCTACGTCATCTCCTAGACTAGCATAACTTAATGATTTCGAGTTGATAACACACGGGGCAAGTTCTAGACTACACAGGATATCACAAAATATCAACAATCCTTACACACACATGGCACTTGACTCCCTCAAGACGGTTTCGTGTGACTCTCAAGTCAAGCAAGCATAACAAGTTGAGAATTTTTAAGCAACAATGCACTAGGTAGCATACAAGTCAATCAACTGAGAAAGAGGCGTCAAAGAGTAGGCTACTTAATTTACTTGGGCATTACAATATCAAATCATATATGCAGGAAGACAGAGCGTATGCCATAACTTAACTAGCCAACACCAACCATGTCAATAGGTATATTAGAGCACCTCAATTTTCTTCCTTAACCTACTCCTAAAAAAAATAGAAACAAAAACTAACTAGAATACCCGGTTCGAGCTACACCCTTGGAAAATAATCGGTGTCGAAATAAAAACCAAGGGATACTACCTAACTACCTAAAAAATAAAAGAAAATCTCTTTGGTATTTTACTCGAACTCTAATCCCTCAAGAAAATTATCCATCAGATCCATCGTCGGAAAAAGTCCGATTATTTCAAAAAAAAATTCATTTCTTTTTCTATTTATAAAATTAATCACCTAAAATACTATACTATGATAAAAAAAAGAACTACGAAACTGAAAAACAAAAAAAAACTAAGAAATCAACATACTAATATAATACTATTAATGACCTAAAGGAATTTCTCATCCCACACTTAAAAGAGTACAGTGTCCCCAATGCACAAAAAAAGTAAAAAATAACGAGGGTGGACAAGAAACTCCCTGAAAGGCCAAAGGCCGAAGCACCAGCAGCTCACGAGATACTCAGACTTCTCCCAAGGATGGTCCTTTGTGCAGACACCCCACACTTATTTTCAACCATCTAGCTCGCTTTTGCACTCTTCCATTGGCTTTGTTTCCTATGCTCATAATCCTACAAAACAAAACAACACTATATAAATAATAAAAATAATATAATAAACAAAATTAAAAGAAAGCAGTAAAGCTGGGTTGCCTCCAACAACGCCTAATTTAACATCGCGGCACGACGTGAACCACTTTCTGCCTCCACTTTGAACTTATGAATTGTACCCCTAACATGACATCAAGTCTGTGGCTATGCTCCTTTGGTGGGGATGCAAAAATAAATAGGCCAAGTAATAAATTTTTCACTCTATAATTCTCGGCCTTTATATGAGGAATGTAAATTTTTCTCTCTGGCACGACAAATCCAAGGATGTAAGCAGCCTGTTCCTCTTCCATTGACTCCTCCAAAGGCTCAGATGACTCGATTTTCATATCATCATCCAAATACAATGTCGAGAAATGTTTAGAATGAGGACCAACATGCCCCAATTTTTGAATTGTATTACTATTTATATCCTCATATTTACATGCACTAGAGTTTTCAAATATAACATTATCTACTCCCTCATATGACTCTGGTACACTCTTCCCAACATTGACATCCTCAAGAATAATATGGTCTAATGATTGGTATTCTCGTTTTAGCTCTTCAATTTGGTCTAGAAGATTTTTTTCAACTTCACACAACTCATCATTAAATTGTTGGGCGTTAAATGCACCAACATTTGCACTCAAATCTGCATATAAGTTATGCACAGTCAAGCCAAACCTATCAATTTCTTGTGCAAGTTCAACTCTCTCCTTAGACCAGTCATTCACCAATTCACCAATTTTGTTAGAAGATAACGTCGTTCCTCGTATTCCCTTAATCGTGAATATTCTTCCAAATACCAACCCTTACTCTCATATTCAAATTCAGACCTCCCAGAGTTCAGGTTATGACAAGCCCAAAAAGACCGGACATAAAAGTCTTCCGTCAACCAAGCGTCTTCATCAATAACCGTACCTCCGGATATTTCATCCCCAGATGTCATGTTGAGAGAACTAGAAACACACTAAGATAAAGATCAAAATTGTTTGAAAAATAAAAATATTTACAAAACGAGAAAAAAAAATCAAAACTTGTAAAGATAAAATAAAAGTCTAATATAGAAAAATAGTTAATTTCTAAGTCCCCAGAAACGGCGCCAAAAACTTGTTGCGGCCAAACACACACGCAAGTATATGCAGTCGTCAAGCAATAAAGTGACTAAAAGTCGGATGTCGAACCCACGAGGACTTGTGATTAACTATTAACTAAATTAGACTATCATTATATAAACAAGAACTAAACCTAATAATATTTGATTCTAAACTAATTAAAATAAGGAAAACAAATAGTGAACTCTGAACAAGGGAAAAGCAGATTTTTATGATATCAATGTAATGAAAACGATCTAGGGTTATGGGATATCTAATAATCGTATTGTATTCTTCAATTGAATTAACTAATTAATTTATCTGATTTATTGGTTAACAAGGTTAATATTGCTCATAAGAATCTGTCGAGTTCTTACTCGCCTATTCAAGATAACCTAACGCCTATATGTCTATGGAGTTAGAATCAACAAGAACGCGTTTATAATTCCTGTAAATTAACCAAGCAAGGCAATTAGGTATATGTCTATCCTAACCGCGAATCCGTTCCCCGATACCCAGGTTCAAGAACTTGCTTTACTCAATCCTATATGCAATCTAGAATTCCCACTTTCGAGTTCAACTCTAGATTCGTAGATAGTATTCAATTGGTGATCAAGCAATCAAATAATTAAGCGCAAGATTGAATAAAATAAACTGATGCGATAAACTAAGAAATCAAAATCAATATTCGAATAACAATATTCATGAAATAACCACAACCCTAGAGCGTGAAGTTTAGCTCCACATAGACATGGTAGCAAAACAACAAATCATACAAAGAAACATAAAAACTACAAAGTTTGATAGAAGAAAGATGGAACTTGATGAATTCCGGCCTCCACGACGGCTCTGTGCTTGTGTATTCCTCTCAAAAACGTTCTCCCCTCTCAAAATACCCTTCTCTCTTCAAAATTGAGTTTAGACTTACTTTTATACGTGTTGGGTAGGTCTAGGGTCGAGTTAACCGAGACCCGAACAAAGTAGGACAAATTCCCATCATTGGCGCCCTGAGTAGCACCGGGCGTCCACCAGGGCACTGTATTGAAAATCCATTCTGCCTCCAGCGCCACAGGTGGCGCCTATCCCTGCCTGTGGCACCCAAAAATTGATTTCTCCCGTTCTGTGCGTTTCGGCTCTAATTTTGTGCATTTCGTCCCCAATTGCTTCCAAATCATTCCTACACATAAAAACACTAAAAATCAATACAAATCATCACAATTAACATCTAAAACTCATGAAACAAAAGTAAAATATGAGGCAATATACATGAATATATATATACTTTAAGCTAAACATCACTTTCGCCCCTTTTTTCTTTCGAAGTCCTTTCTTCGTGGCCAGGGGCTTCGGTCTCAACGGGCTTAACATCCTTGTTAGATTTTTTTGGTTCGAGCCACCAAAGTCGAACCCTCCACCTCGTCGCCTTCATCATCGATGAGCTGGGGGACTGAGTCAATATCCACATTAATGACGACCCTTTTCTTGCGCTTCCGAGCTGGCTCTGTTTTGTTTTGGGCATCCTCGCTCTTCGAGGGCCTCTTTCTTTTGTTATCCTTTTTCGGCTTTGAAGCCGAAGGTTCAACATCCTCCCTGAGAGGGGACGGACTCATCTAGAAGAACTCACCAATGCCTGCCACAAAAAAGTTAAGTTATAGAAAGAGGGGAATTCTTAATAAGAAAGGAAATATTGAAACACGAACCGTGGTGTTTTGCTTCCCACTTGCCCTTCGACAAGTCCCGCCACTTGCGTTTTTATATGACGAAGTAGCAGCTAGTTTATGAACCTAGTCCTCAAGGTCGAGGACCGCATTAGGAATCCACGGTATCATTGCAGAAAAAGGAAAAAAAGTATTACGCAAAATTTAGAAAAAATTATGGAAAAAACTAAAGGAAAGAAATCCACTCACGTTCGAAGTTTCATTCTTCAGGGAACGACATGTGCTCCTCGAGAATGACATCGATGTTCATCACCTGGATGAACCGGCTCATCCAGCCTCGATCCTTGTCTTCGTCATTACTGGCAAAGAAGGACTTGGTTGTTCGGCATTGAAGTTTGATCAAACCTCGAAAAAGCTGAGGTCGATATAAGCAGATGAGATGACTGAGGGTGAACTCGAGCCCGGCCTTTTCAACGAAAAACCTCATCATCATTACTATCCGCCAAAAGGACGGATGAATCTGGCCCAAGGTAACTTTATATCTTCGGTAGAATTCAAGCACGAGCGGATCGAGAGGACCCAACGTAAAGGGATAAGTGTACACACTTAGGAACCCCTCTACGTAGGTTGTGATGTCCTCTTCTTGATAAGGTATCTGCAGCACGACCTTCTCTTCGCAACCACACTCTCTTCTCACAGCATCGAGGTGTTTTTTCGTAATCGAGCTTATGTATATCGAGGCATGCTTACGACGGCCGGGGACGTCGGGAGGATTCTCGACTATAAAGTCCTTTTTTTTACAGAAAACTGCTCGCTACAATCTCATGGAGCGCCGACGGTCTACCACCGGCCGGGTGAGAAGTAGAAGAGGAGGTTCCTTCTTTCTAAGGAACAGACTTGGAAGTTCTTGCCATTGATTTTGAAAAGAAGAAGGAAGAAGTTGGTACGTCGTGGAGGTTTTGAAGTTGATAAGGTGGAAGAGATAGTGGCGAAGGGGAAGTTAGAGAAGAAAAGAGGCGTTGCAAATAAGAGCGAAAGTTCTTAATGAGAAGTGTAAACGCGTATATATAGAGAAAATCGGCGATTGTTCATTGAAATTGATGGCCGACCAACTCTGACAAGCATTTTATGATTTGGGGAAGAGAACCGATGGGACGCTTTGGTCGTTTCGACGCTTGCGTCATGGGAATGATGTCACCATTGGGGACTTCGGAAACTCAAGAATTCAAATAGTTTCTTGTCATTTCATTCTAAGAAACGCGGGGACTATCTATATACGGTCGAAATCAGGAAGCCCGATTTCATAGGCTCGAGATGTTGCCTCGAGGGCAGAAGTTCAGAAGATGTCGAGCTCGAGTTCAAAGGTGGAATACGAGGTTCGAGGGCCGGGGTGCTCGTTGAGCGTTGAAGCCAGGTACGGCCGATGCTGAATAATGCCGTTATGAGTTTGTTGTGGAAAGGACAAGATCCTCGCCACGTCCCCAAATATCATGGCATAAATCCCGGGATAGATTTGTACGAATTAGTACAAATCCGTACTAGGTTGTTTTACAGCTGCACCAATAAAATTTCTTACTGTAAATAGAAATGTACCATATTTAGGGTTTCCCCTCCTATATAAAGGGTACCCCAATCATTTGTAAAGACCATCTAATCATTGGTAAAGAATATTCTATCTTACTTTTCTCGTTTACTGCTTTTCAGAATCATTCTTTAGCTTTATTATACTTACTTTACTGTTCTTGCTTTATTGCTCCTAACTCACCTCGAGGTCTCTACTGCTCTAGCAACACCAGTTTGGTTCATTAATTCTTCTCATTCATATTCTACATTACTTGTTTATTAATTAGTAATAGACTAGATCACATATCTTTAAAACCACAAATCAAATTTAATTGTTACTCGTATTTTCGAGGTAAACAATGGGTAAAGATGATATGAAAGTGCGACACCCGGTTAATTTTGGTGATTTATTTTAGAACTATGATATTCCATTGTTCGATTTAATCATATGAAATTATTGGAGATAGTAAATTCATCCAATTAACATTACGAATATATATTTCGGAAGTGGGGTTTGAATTGTTAGAAAAGACTACTAAGTTATTGTCTTAACTAGAGTTTCTTATTTCGAGAGAATTGTTTGAAATGCTTATAGAGACAATTATAATTATTTAGATCACAAGTGGGTGCATAAAAAAAAAAAATATATATATATATATATATATATATATATATATGTATATTGCGGGACATGAAAAACATCACTTGAATGGATACAATACACATAAGGTTTTCGCGAAATTAAAAATGTATGAAAGGACAAAAAGACACAAGTAGAAAGTTTGTATCTTCTACAAATTTTCTTTCCTGTAATAATTCATTAGGTGGGGTTCCCCTAAAATGCTTTATACGATCATAGGAACAAAGCAGTAATTGTGAGAATTGTAAGATGAGGAGCAGCACTTTCTTTCTTTCTCTGATGGTAATAGCAGAGCTTTTGCTCTCAGCTTCTTCGGTTACCGCCGCGATATACAGTGGCGGTATATCTTGGAACAGCAGTGCTGCCGGAGAATTGGATGGTATAAACTGGCAGGTAAGTCTTGCAAATGGTGAAAATAGTATATCTTTCGAAGCTCTTCAGCGGCCGCCGATCTGCGACGCGAGAATCTATGGCAATTGCATAGGGGATAAGAAGCCTACACAGCGCCCATGTAACTACTACAATCAATGCAAACGTCCTGGTTGATTCATGTAATTAACTACCACTGAAGTTATTATTGTTAATTCTGTTGAAGTATCACTTCTTAATTAATTAGCTGAAGCATAAAGTCGCAAGATTTTAATATGGTTATATTTCTCATATTTGCTTTATACAAACACTAAATAAAATCAATTTGGCAGTTATTATGTCTGCGTTTAATTTATTTCTTCTTCTTTTCTTGAGTTTTGTTATTGCTCCAAGAGTTGTGTACGTACGTGCTTTCAAAAGAGTTTATAAACATCTTTGAATACTCAATTCATTACTTTAAAGTTTTAGATACTTAATTTTTCCCCCCATATATACTTTTGGACATGTGAAGATGAGATGGAATGATTGAAGACTGAGCAATTCCAAGATGCTAAATTATCCATTTCCATTTAGCTTCCTCTCCTCTTTTTGGTTACTCCCATGTCTATTTATTCCTTGACTACAACAACAAAGTGCAGAAATATATCCTCTCTTAATTCTCAGCCTTTTAGCAATCACAATTAGCCGTCTAAAAGAGTAAATAATTGTGACAAATACTCATAATTTGATTGTTTGTGCACCTTGCGACCAAAATAGGGTTCCAATTGGATCTCAACGATGGTTATATTATCACATGCTAGTTAGAAGTTGAGTGTTGAGTGTGTGAATAAAATCGTCATTTAGAAATTGATAGAAAAGAAAGTTACATATAAGGTATATATTTTTTCAGTTGGCTGATATATTTACAATCACATATCTAATTTTACTTGTGCACGCGGGTACATTTGGGTGGACGTGGATAGAGTGAAGGGAAGAATTTGTCATCTCCACGTGAAGTGTGTCAAGTATCTAAAGGTCAATAACTAAAAACAAGATGAGTAAAAATGAGAACTATTGGGAGGATTGACCCATTAAGATAATTTTGAAAATTTTGAACTCACCAAAAATGGCGAATGGGCAAGATGTAAAGATTACTTCGCTTTCACTAAGTTATTTTGTAACAATACAATTACGATGGTTACTCTGAATTGGATTAGATTCGAAAAAGATGGAGTTCTCATTTTCTTTGAAAGGACAATGAATGTCTTATTGAGAGACTAAACTGAAAATAATCTAAAAGGAGTCATCAAATCATGAGTTCTGACAATATAATATTAAAATTATTTGCCAGAGTGAAAATAATTGTAGAAACTAGGGATGCTCAAACAGGGAAATGTTTGTCAATTTTTTCTATCTTTACTTATCAAAATTTTATTTATAATTTTAACAAAGTAATATTGAAATAATATTTATGTATCAAAAAAAATCAAAAATCCGAAAAATTCGATAAAATCAAACAAACCCAAATCGATAATAATTAATTTGATTTGATTTTGATAAAAATCGATCCAACCCGGTCTATGGGCAGAAACTAACAAAAGGATGAACAAGTAGAAGTTTGTATTTTTCCCATTGTTTTCTTTCCTTTCTAATAATAATAATTCGTTAGGTGGGGTTCCCCGAAGAACCATTTGTCCTCTAGCTATGATAGACAAGTCTTAATGTACGCCCTACCTATAGCTATAGTTGTCTCGTGTATCTATCCGATTTAATATTAAAAGAATGAGCAATCTAACTGAGCCTGATTTTGAGAGAATTTTTATTTTTATTTTCTACACACAATGAGTTTATTAACTCAAATTACATAAATATTCTCACAGAAAGCTTTTTCATATGCAAAACAATATTAGTGTTATAAAATAATGACCGTAAAGTAAATAAACTAAAGACAAGTATAGAGAAAAATTGATATATTATTGAACTTTCAAACTGATATACATAATGAACTGAAAACTCTTCTATTTATAGAAGAAAGGAAGCAGCTAGGGGTGTGCATTCGAATCGGTTTATCGATAAATCGAATCGATTATTTGTTATCGATTTATCGATTTCGATTTCGATTTCGAAAATTTTCTTATCGAGTTATCGATTTCGATTTCGATTTTGTCCACTTTGCTTATCGATTTATCGATAAATCGATAAGAATCTTTTTTTTATATTTTTTTTTACCCGTGATTTTCTTTACCCTAACTTATTATTTCCATTTTCCTCTACCCTTATTATTTTCTAATTTTCCCTACCCTATTATTTTCTTTCCTCTTCACGACTTCACGCTGCTTCTGCCTCAAGATTTTCCCCTACGGCCCTACCCTCCTGCCCCTTTAGAGCTGAACTGCTGAAACCTTAAATTTTCTTCACTCAAAATTCCTCCTTTCTCGGTTTCTTCCACAGATCTGGTAATTCTCTATCTCCAAATGGGTTCTCTCAGTAAGTTGATTGTAATTTGGTAGAAGTTCTTTTGGTCAGTTAGGTAAGGAGCTGAAGAATAATTAGTCTGCCTGAATTAAATCAATTAATCGTAGTATCATTTGGTATGATATAGTAATGATTAGTCGTCTATCTCTATTAGCTATCCACTATTTATACATGTTTTACACATAGTATACATATATTAAGTAAGGGTACTAAACATGACAACATCGCTTAGAGCTAGCAAATTTTCTTATTGGTGGAATCCCGCAAATTTTCTTATTGGTGTAATCGATAACCGAATCGATAAGCCCCAAAAATCGATAAACCGAAATCGAAAAAATCGAAACCTTATTGAAACGATAACGATAAGCATATGTACAAATCGATAATCGATAAGTAATTATCGATAAGGGTCAAAATCGAATCGATAAATCGAATGCACACCCCTAGAAGCAGCTGCGAGGCTTTTCAGGAAGAAGTTGCGAAGCTTTTCTTCAGCTGCTTGTAAGCTGTCTGCATGAGCTGCTTGCAACCTGCCTGTTTAATAAGCACCTGCTGTAAATCATTTCATTGATTTGCTTGCAACCTGCCTGCATCAGCAACTTTTAAGCTGCTACTGCAAGCTGTTGTGTAAGTTGCTTGTAAGTTGCTACTGTACCAGATATAGATAATCGTCTACCGGGGATAATATTTATCTATAAGTAACGAAATGATAAGCTTCTTCATGAAGCTTATTTCCAATAGAGTACCAAATAGATAAACATATTTACGGCGGAGTTCCATATGGATAAGCTTCTCCAGGAAGCTTATGAACATCCATAATATAATATATATTTATAACAATTAGCTCACTTTTCTCCTATTACTTCTCCTTCATTTCCCCTTCTCTAATTTTTTTCTTCGTTTCTTTGGTTACTTCAATACCATCCCTAATCAACTAGACTAAAAAAACATAGTTCATGCAATTGTCCTCTTTTAAAGACTTAAATTAAAGTAGGTCCTCATGTCGTTTAATTTGCAAGCGTTAAGTAAATGGGCGTTAGATATTAACATTGTCCGATTAGATCAATGTATACGGTTAAAATCGGGTCCACCTGATTTTACTGTTTGATCGATACTGGTAATTTGCATCGACGGATAGCTTCATAACGGTACAGACTAAGACAGGATGGTAAGATACCAAGTGTGGAATCGAGATAGCTTTCAAGATCGAGGCTAGTTGCAATCGGAGCCAAATGAGACAAACATCGAGTATGATCAGAGATGGCATAATAACAGAAAGGCGAGATATCCGTGATTGGTCGAAGATCGTGGTGTAAATCTCGGAACGGATCAAATCAGAAACGGTTAATTAACTAATCATGAGATTTCCTTCCGTAATTAGAGTTGTACCTTAAGTAGAATTTCTCTACTATATAAAGGAGAGTTCTAATCTTTTGTAATCATCATTATTCACAGATATCAAAGCGATATAATTCTCTATCGCTTGCATTATTGTTCATCAGTTTGTTTTATTTTCTAACTGTTCTAGCACCAATCAGTTCGAGAATACTTCACTTTGAGGGATGAGTTCTGTTCAAACACTGTTTTGCTTTACTTATAATTGAGTTATGTCGTTTATCTTCATATTTGTCAATTGGTGTTGAGTGGAATCACATATCCTTAAAATCACAATATAAGTTTAATTGTTATCCAATTTTATGGGTAAACAATTTGGAGCCCATCGTGGGGCTGAGGATAATAGTGATTGCTTAATACTAATTCAGATAACACACACTACTTTACGCTTGTTCTTGTAAGTGTTTTGTTTTCCAGGAAAAACATGTCAAACTCACAAACAGTACCCACACATGGTGACAATGGCCTCAGATTTCACGCGGAAAATGACAATATAGCTGCCCCAGGGATCGAGGTGCCTTAGGCTGACCTCGAGGGAGTACCAATTGCAAATCCCGTCAATGTCAGTTCACATGTCGCCCTAAATGCAAATTTGGGCGTTGATCCCGAAGGTAGCCTACGCAGGGAAGGTCGATCTGGTGGTCGAGGTACGCAGGGCAGAGGAGATGGTGGAGTCAGCCTCCAATTGATATTCGAAATGTTATAGGCCTAGCAAGCCGCTATAGTAAAACTACAAAATCAGCATCGAATGCCGAGTGGGGTCGAATCAGAAGTCATCCACAGGACCAAGCCGGTGCCAGAAAGATCGAATGCCAATGAATCAGGGACTGACCCCACAAGTATGAAAATTCTCGAGGAATTCACTAAACGAATTGAATCGGGAGAAAAGAAAATTGAGGAAAATGATAAGAAGTAGTGACATACAGCTCCCGGGTCGACCAAATACCGGGGGCACCGCCGATTTTAAAAGGTATGGACTCGAAGAAGTTTGTGTAGAAGCCGTTCCCACCAAGTTCGGCCCCGAAGCCAATTCCAAAGAAATTCCGCATGCCAGAAATACCAAAGTACAATGGGACCACTGATCCAAATGAGCGTGTCACCTCCTATACATGCGCTATAAAAGGAAATGATTTAGAAGATGATGAGATCGAATCTGTTCTGCTGAAGAAATTTGGAGAAACTCTATCGAAGGGGGCAATGATATGGTATCACAACCTTCCACCTAATTCCATCGATTCCTTCGCCATGCTTGCAGACTCTTTTGTAAAGGCACATGCTGGAGCGATAAATGTTGCGATTATGAAGTCAGACCTCTTCAAGGTGAAACAAAAAGACAACGAAATATTGAGGGAGTTCATATATTGATTCCAGATGGAACGAGTGGAACTGCCACCGGTCACAGACGATTGGGCTGTTCAAGCCTTTACGCTAGGTTTGAATGAACGAAGTTCGGTGGCATCACGTCAACTAAAGCAAAATTTAATTGTATATCCGATGGTAACCTGGGCCGATGTACATAATCGGTACCAATCAAAGATCAGGGTCGAGGACGATCAATTGGGGACCCTTTCCGTTTCTGTTTATCCGATAGGTCCATCGGCAGAAATCAGAGGGATATCAATAGAGAATCTCGGTCGAACAGAGACCAATATCAACCATAAAATGCAGATTGTAGAAACAACATTCCAAGACGCAATCCCATCCAAAATAATCGAAGGAATGATCGAGGACAAATCTCTCGAGGGCTCATGAACAAAAGTAGTTTCGATAAATATGACGATCCCATAGAGGCACCCTGATTATCAGAGTACAACTTCAACATCGATGCATCAGGTATTGTGTCGGCCATTGGGTGAATCAAAGATACTTGATGGCCTAGACCCTTGCAGACTAATCCATCCCAAATAAATCCCAATCAAATATGAAAATACCATGGTACACATGTTCACAGAATCGAAGACTGCAAACAACTAAGGGAGAAGGTAGCCCGTCTACTCAACGAGGGTCACCTTCGAGAGTTCTTGAGTGACCGAGCTAAAAACCATTTTAGAGACAGGGACGCGAACAACAAAAATGAGCAAGAATAACCACAACACGTGATTCACATGATCGTTGGAGGGGTCGATATTCCATAAGGGCCCTTGTTTAAACACTCAAAATTATCGATCACCAGGGAAAAACGAAATCGAGACTATGTGCCAGAAGGCACTTTATCATTCAATGATGAGGAAGCAAAAGATATCTCACAACCCTACAATGACGCTTTGGTAATTTCTATCCTTATGAATAAAATTCAGGTTAAACGCGTTTTAATTGATACAGGGAGATCGACCAATATTATTCGATCGAGGGTCGTGGAGAAGATCGTCCTACATGACCAGATCATACCCGCAACTCGAGTTCTCAATGGTTTCAACATGGCAAGCGAAACAACTAAAGATGCAATCATTCTACCAGTAAACATAGCTGGGACTATTCAGGAAACCAAGTTCCATGTAATTGAGGGCGATATGAGATACAACGCCGTGCTCGGAAGACCATGGATCCACAATATGAGGATTGTCCCGTTAATCCTTCACCAAATGATGAAATTTCCAATGTCGGATGGAGTAAAAATGGTATATGGGGAACAACATACTGCGAAGGAAATGTTCACGGTCGATGAAGTGATACTGGTATCGGCGCTTTCGTCAACGAAAGGATCAGAGACCAAAGGAAAACAAGGAGCTAAATAGCAACCACAACCACCAGCCTCGACTCAGTCGGAGAAACAGTGAATGGACGAGGACGACGACTACTGGATCCCTCGATCCTTCATAATCCCCGAGGATTCTGACGCCACCAAATTGACAGTCAAAGAGCTGGAACAAGTCATACTGATCGAGTAACTGCCCGAGCGAAAGGTATACCTGGGCACGGGGTTAACAAACGATCTTAGGGAAAAAATTATTAAATTTCTTATGGATAATATGGATTGGTTTGCTTGGTCCCACTTATATATGACAGGGATCCCACCGGAGATCACAACACATCGATTGAGTCTGGATCCGAAGTTCAGACCGATAAAGTAAAAGAGAAGGCCCCAGTTCGAGGTAAATCATGTATTCATCAACGACAAGGTAACCAAACTTCTCAAAATAGGATCCATTCAGGAAGTAAAGTGTCCCAAATGGTTAGAAAACGTAGTCGTAGTCCCTAAAAAGGGGAACATACTTAGAATGTGCGTGGGCTATAAAGATTTAAACAAAGCATGTCCCAAAGACTCTTTTCCTCTGCCGAATATCGATCACATGATCGATGCCGCGGTCAGCCACGAGATCCTAAGTTTTCTTGACGTCTACTCTGGGTGCAATCAAATTCGAATGAACCCGGAGGATCAGGAAAAGACTTTGTTCATCACTAAGTATGGCACCTATTTTTGTAATGTAATGTTGTTTGGGCTAAAAGATGCTGATTCTATTTACCAACGCCTAGTGAACCGAGTGTTCGAAGAACAAATAGGTAAATCAATGAAGGTCTATATTGATGATATGCTAGTTAAGTCCATGCGCGCAGAGGACCATTTAACACATTTGCAGGAAACCTTCAACATATTGAGAAAATACAACATGAAGCTCAATCCGGAGAAATGTGCATTCGGGGTCGATTCGAGCAAGTTCTTCGGCTTTATGGTGTCAAATCGGGGGATCGAAATCAATCCCGATAAAATCAAGTCAATCGAAGACATCACAGTCGTGGACAACGTTAAGGTCGTACAAAGATTAACAGGGCGGATAGTCGCCTTAGGCCGATTCATCTCGAGCTCTTCAGATCGAAGTCTCAGGTTCTTCGCACTGCTAAAAAGGAAGAACAATTTTTCTTGGACTAAAACTTCTAAGTTGACTAACAATGAGGCCGAGTATGAGACCATGATTAGAGGTCTCGATATAGCTAAGAGTTTGGGGGAAGAGGTCATCGAGGCCATACATGACTCCCTACTTGTGGTAAACCAAGTCAACAGAATCTTCAAGGTCCGAGAAGATCGAATGTAGAGGTACTTGGACAAGCTGCAGGTGACACTACACCAATTTAAAGAATGGACCCTACAACATCTACCTCGAGAACAAAACAGTGAGGCCGATGCCCTCGTAAATTTGGGGTCATCGGTCGAAGACGACGAAATTAGCTCGGGGGCTGTCGTACAATTTTTGAAGTCAGTGATCGAAGAAGGCCATGCCGAAATAAACTCCACAAGCTTAACCTAGGATTGGAGGAATAAATACATATATGGTATCTAAAAAACGGAAAGCTTCCATCGGATCCTAAGGAGTCGAGGACTCTACGTATGGAGGTCGTGCTATTCACATTGGCCGAAGATAGAACATTATATAGAAGGATGTTCGATGGACCATTGGCAATATTTTTGGGTCCCGGAGACACTGACTGCGTCCTACGGGAAATTCACGAGGGCACCTGCGGGAATCATTCCGGTGCTGAATCATTGGTACACAAAGTCTTTAGAGCGGGGTACTATTGGGCCAATATGGAGAAATATACTAAGGAGTTCACTCGAAAATGTGACAAGTGTCAAAGATATATGCCGATGATCCATCATCCCGGAGAGAAACTCCATTCGGTCTTATTACGATGGCCGTTCACGAAATGAGGAATGGATATCGTGGGCCCTCTACCATCGGCCCCAGGTAAAGCTAAATTCATTTTATTTATGACTGACTATTTCTCTAAGTGAGTTGAAGCACAGGACTTCGAAAAAGTCAAAGAAAAAGAATTCATAGACTTCATCTGGGACCACATCATGCCGATTCGGGATACCTGTTGAGATTGTATGTAACAATGGAAAGAAATTCATCGGCAGCAAGATAACGAAGTTTCTCGAAGACCATAAAATAAAAAGGATCTTGTCGACACCATATCATCCTAGTGGGAACAGACAGGCCGAGTCGACAAACAAGACCATCATCCAAAATCTAAATAAAAGGTTGAACGACGCTCAACGAAAATGGTGAGAAATATTGCCCGAAGTCATTTGGGCATATCGAATGACGCCAAAATCCACTATGGGGGCAACGCTGTTCTCTTTAGTTTATGGCACCGAAGCTCTTATCCCGGCCAAAGTCGGGGAACCTAGCATCAGGTTTCGATATACAATGGAATAGTCAAATCACGAGGCTATGAATACAAGCCTCGAATTTCTAGGTGAAAAACGGGAAGCCGCCCTCGTTCGAATGACTGCACAGAAGCAACGCATCCAAAGGTACTACAATTGAAGAACCAATCTTTGACACTTTAAAATCGGGGACTTAGTTATGAGAAAAGTCACCCTCAATACTCGAGAACCAAATGAAGTAAAACTCGGTTGGGAAGGGCCGTATCAGGTCCTCGATATCATCGGAAATGGATCCTACAAACTTGGTACGATGAACGACAAATAATTGCCAAATAATTGGAACATATCACTCCTCAAATGATATTATTTTTAAGGTATGACCTTCTCCAGTTTCATTTATATTTTATACTAACTTGTTGAAGGTATTTGATCGAAGACATCGAAGTTCTCTCCAAACACGAAGTCATTAGGTCTGAGAGCACACGTTGCACTCTTTTTCCCTTCGATCGGATTTTGTCCCCAATGGTTTTTCCGGCAAGGTTTTTAACGAGGCAACCATTGTTTGTGCTAACTTAGAGAAATTCAACAGTATCCGAGGCTTCTTTACAATCAAACGGTCGAATGAACCGTGTCCATATAGATTACTCGAGCCCCAGTGGAAAAACATGCACGCATGTATGATCAATTGAAAGAAGTATTTTTTCCTTACCAGATGTTCCATGTCTTAGAGAAATTTCTACTTTACAATTTTGTACTTATGATTTATTGCAAAAACTGACTCAAGGGCCGATCGCAACTAAAGTTCGAACAATTAACCCCGTACTCGGGGGTTGCCGCCCAAAAATCAACATGATCGAATTATCAAACCTCGAAGTCATAAGTCCTTAAAAAGGCGATCCTCGATTTTATAGGCCAAGGCCACCCCACCTGGGGACTGACACTTCAAATAATTTTGAAGTACAATCGGGAAATAAGCCCAAAAGGGCAAACCTCAAGTCTACGGCCAAACTAACACGGTATGGAGACGTCCAAATTTCATAAAGAAAATAGGCCTTCAATACTTCTATAAACCGGTTAAAAAGGCTAACCTCGGTAAATATCAAATGAGCTTCGACAACGTCATCCCTCAGAAGACCCTAAGGGGTATCAAACTGTTCGGGCCCTCGAACAATCTTGTACTAAACAAAATTGTGCTAAGGCACAAAAAATCAAAGGGTTTCGATAACACTAAAAAACCTAACGGGTACAGACTTATTTCATACTAAAGCATGACAATTTTTTATATGGTTAACTTTTTAAGCCAAGAAGGGAATAAAGCCACCCTTTTAAGGCCATATCGGCCCAATTCAAAAGCCTAAGGGCCATTATACTTTTTGAGTTCGAGAAGTCATCCTCGCACAACTAAAACTTAGGGGTTTTCCTACTTCGAGTTCGAGCAAGTACTCACTCAACTACAAAAACTATATTATTCTGAATTTGATCAAGTTGCCTAAGTTTCGAAATTACGAACGAAATTTTGACAAGGCATAATTGAGTCAAAATTTTCACAAGGCATGAAGTGCACTAAAATTTTTATAAGGCATAAGCGAGCCAGAATTTTCACGAAGCAAAAGTTGAGATAAAGATAAAAAAAGAAATTTTATATATGAAGGTATTTACAAAAGAGCGATTGGGGTCCTACACAAAAGAAAAAAGAAAAGAAAAAATGCAAAGGCTCCTGACTATTCTCGGGGGCAGCTTCTTCACCGAGGTCGTCCCCACTTTCGGACCCACTTCTGCTGCCACCATCGTCATCATCAGAAGAGGCCAACTCTCTAGCATCGACATCATGCTCTTTAGCCTTTGCTATCTCCTCGGTAAGATCAAAACCCCGAGCCTGGATCTCCTTGAGGTTTTCCCTCCGAGATTGGCATTTGGAAAGTTCAGCCGCCCAGTGTGCTTGAGTTTGAGCAGTCTCGGCAGCCTCCTTCGCTTGGACTTGAGCGGCTTCAACATCGGCCCAATAGATGGTCATGATCTTCTCTGCTTCAGTCTTTGCCTTTTCGGCCATAGATTTGGCCTTAGCAAGTTTGGAAGCCAACCGATCCTCGAGATCCTCTATCTTCTTTGCCTGAGCTAAGCTTTTCTCCTTTATTCCTCGGAGTTGGATTTTAACCGATGATAGTTGGGCTTGAGAAGCCTCCTTTTACGTTGCAAAGCGGTCCATGCCTTCTTTCCACCCCAAGGAATCCACCTTCATCTGATCGACCTCCTCGCGAAACTGCTCGATCATCTCGATCTTTTGCTGCAACTGTGATTTTGAAACGTTAGCTTCCATTCCAAATGAAGCCCATGGGATTCTAAGAGTATCATTACCTGCTCGATCAGATCGGTCTGCTCCTTCTGAGCTTTAGTCAGTTCGGCTCGGAGGTCCTTGATCTCCTCATCTTTTTTCCCGTAAAGAAGCTTGTTGGAATTCTTCTCCTCCAAAAGCCTTTGGAGATCGGCATCACGTTGGCCCAGTTTAGCTTGGGACTTGGAAAAAGCATGTATGGAAAAGGAAGGGAGTTAGACGGAAGGTAGAGGAATACAACATCAACAAAGGAATTAAGACTTACCTAGTTCAGAATTAGTTGAGCCTCTTCGAAGAGGCTGGATGCGTCATTCAGGTCGGAAGCATCTTCGACCCCGACAAAGCAATCTCGGAAGGGATCCTCCCCTCCGGAGACTCCGCCTACCTCGAGGGTCCTTAAAGCTTGAGCATCCCGGATCGCCTCTTCGAAAAAGGCAGGAAGAGTAGGCAAGTCTTCGATTACTATTGCCGGAAGTGAGTCACTTGATGGGCCTCAAGGTCGGTACCTTCAGATCTACCCATCGCTTGTTCATTTCAGTGTGGAGTAGCCTCGATATTCGATGACTCGGGGACTTCTCCCAAGTCCTTCTCCAAGACCCCCTCAGCTCGAGGTAGGATTTTAGTAGCCACCACCGATTCAGCGGCCTTTGGGGCCTCGATGGTCTTTTTCCCTCGGGCCACAAGAACGGAGCCGTCTACTTCTTCTTCTTCCCTTATCCACTGAAGTGCATCAACAGAGAGGGAAACAGTATCCGTCTTCGACTTTCAGATAGTGCTTTTTTTTTTTGGGTTTTTGGACCCCGGAGGTCGAGGTCCCCTTCCTCTTGTTCTCCTTTGCCGGTTTCGAAGCCGGAGCTGAAGTTTCTTCCTCGCCAGTCGGGGGACTCATAACCGCATCTTTTCCCAGGCCTACACACAAGAAAATCGAATGAGTATAAAAGTATATTATGATCAAATTATCAGATATGTGAAAAGGGAGCTTACCATGATTCTTGGCCTCCCATCGGCCTTTTGCTAAGTCGCGCCAACAACGTTCAGCGTAAGTGGAGGTCGAGGCAAGGTTTCGAACCCAGCTCTCGAGGTCGGGGATTGCACTGGGCATCCAATCAGTCTTTGCATCATGAAAGAAGACATCAATAAGAAAAATCAAAAAGATGAAATAATGGAAACTAGCAGTGAGATGATACTTACACTTCATATTTCACTTCTCAAGAAACGACATCTTCTCTACCGGGATTAAATCGGAGGTCCTCACTCGATTGAACCTGCCCATCCATCCTCGATCTTTGTCCTTATCGATGCTCGAGAACAATACCTTGGTGGCTCAGCGCTGGAGTTTAATCAACCCGCCTCGATAGAGATGGGGGCTGTACTGTCTAATGAGGTGGTCGAGGGTGAAGGTCATCCCCTCGATTTTGCTCGAGAAAAAATGAAGCAGTATGACTATTCGCCAAAAAGAAGGATGGATTTGACCTAGGGTAATTTGGTATTGGCGACAGAAGTCGACAATGACGCGGTCGAGGGGGCCCAGTGTGAAAAGGTAAGTGCAAACACTTAGAAATCCTTCCACACAGGTAGTTATGTCCTCTTCAGGGGTAGGGATCACCACCTTTTTACTCCCTTAATTGCAGTCTTTCTTTAACTGCTCGAGGTACCCCTCTGTTATCGAGCATATATACCTCGATACTGGTTCGCACCAGCTAGGGACCGAGGAAGCTCTATTAATCTTGAAATCAGAATATAGGACGCACCCGCCAGGAACACACTCCTCAGGGCGTGGTTCCATCTGAGTTTTATCACCGGCCGACTGTTACGAAGAAGCACCTCCCTTTTGTGGTACCGTTTTTGATGTTCTCGCCATCTGTTGTATGTGTTCAATGGAAGAAGAAGTTAGTGAGGCTTGACGTCTGAGAAAAGGTTAACAACGCAGCTTGAAGATTTGTAGAAGGAAAGAACTTAGGAGAAGTAAGAAGTTTGAAGATTAGGATAAAAGTGAAAGTAAAACTTGAATCAATGGGAGTAAAAAGGTGGTGATCCC
>ML368441.1:0-27547 GCA_005239525.1 Nicotiana knightiana | reverse complement strand
GGGGGGGCTATTTATGAGATTTAAGGCTACGGTTCAAAAGCATTAGTGGACAACCACCAACTGACACTCATTAAGGATTTGTGGAACTGTATCGACGGGACGTTTCAGTCACTTCCACCGCTTACATCACGAGGATAATGTCATGATAGGCTGAGGTCAAAAAATCAAAGGCTCAATTCGTTTATTGTCATTACATTCAAAAAGACGAGGGGACTATTTGTATACGGTTAAAACTGGGCCCACCCAATTTTACTGTTTGATCGAGACTGGTATAGCTTCGTAACGATACAGACTAAGGCACGAGGGTAAGATACCAAGTGTGGAATCGAGATACCTGTCAAGATCGAGGTTAGTAGCAATCAGAACTAAATGAGACAGGCATCGAGTTTGATCAGAGATGGTACATTAACAATAAGGCGAGATATCCGTGATTGGTTGAAGATCATAGCGTAAATCTCGGAACAGATCAAATCAGAAACGATTAATTAGCTAATCATGGGATTTTCTTCCGTAGTTTGAGTTGTACATTAAGTAGAATTTCTCTACTATATAAAATGGAGTTCTAATCATTTGTAATCATCGTTATTCACAGATATCAAAGCGATATAATTCTCTCTCACTTGAATTATTGTTCATCAGCTTATTTTATTTTCTAACTGTTCTAGCAACAATCAGTTCGAGAATACTTCAATTCGAGGGCTGAATTCTGTTCGAACACTGGTTTGCTGTACTTATAATTCAATTCTGTCGTTTATCTTCATATTTATCAATTGATATTGAGTGAAATCACATATCCTTAAAATCACAATATAAGTTTAATTGTTATCTAATTTTAAGGGTAAACAATCAACTAGCTCGTTCTCTCAAGTAATGTGTGAAACTCTAACAAGGTCGAGTGATGCGTTGTGATTTGCAAGCCAAAAGATAAAGGTGAAGGTCATCTTACGAGCAAATAGCGACCACAGAAAATCTTATTCGGAGTGTTCTTTCACTTGGACTTAATGCAATAGTTAAAACAGATATAAAATCTTTTCAAGAACAAATAAAAGAGGTAATGCATATGAGAAACAAGCAGGAACCACTGTCAGGTAGAAATTTAACCTATATTAAAAGAAGGCAAGAATACTTGAGAGTTAACACAAGAGTTCTGCGAGTTCTTGGTAGAAGAGTTGAAGCTTGATGTCAATACAAAAGATGAAGAAGGTATTTTCTACTAAGTAACGACCATCAGAATGGGGTGGATCTTCGTGATTTCCTTTCAGATTTGCCTCAATTTACCTTTCAATAGCAGATTTCGAACCTCCATCTTTCTCTCTAGGGCTTGATTTAGACACTGATCCAGAGCCCCAACCCACTGACAATAAAAATTTCGCGAGACAATGGAAATGAATCAGTGGAGAATTGTGGTTGTATTCACGGAGAAAGACTGGCGTTGAGAGAGAGAGGGTGGAGAAAAATCTGAAAAATGAGAGAGAAAAATAATACAAAGAGTATTTTATGGCTCAAGGGTAGGAGGTAACCATAAATAGGTATTTGACTATAAAAATCAAAAGGTAGCCATAGAATATAATTTTTTAAAAGGATATTTATTTAAAATAAATAAGGTATCAACCTTTGCTATAGGAGGTAAAAATTCCAAGTATTAATCATTACTCCTATGTCATTGATGTCATGGGCCGCTATCATAATGGGTTGTAATATGTCAGGAACCTTCAACATATTATGTCCAAAAAATTAATGGGACTCTTTTATGACTACCTTTTGAATCGCGGACACCAAATCACCAATGACAGGGTAAACTGTAAAGTACACAAATCTTGCCACATGGGCAAAACTCCATAAAAATATTTTTAACTTTTGGTCTTGAAGTTTTGCCCATGAGAGAAACGGAGAGGAGGTTAAAAGTTAAAGACTACCCCAGAAACTTTTTGGTGGATCTTTCTCAATGCAAATCCCACAACTCTCCACTTTGTTTTTTTTTTCGTGAGAGGTTAAAGGAAAGTGATAAATAAGCTATTGATTTGCTTGGATATCTCAAAAGAACCTCTCCCATTATATCAATCAATCAGCTTACTATTGTACCAGTTCTAAACTTATATAGACTGGGCCGGCTCTAATGCCTTGTCTAATCAGGTGTTTGCCTTAGGCCCCCAAATTTGGGGGCCCCTTCTTTTTAGAAATAATTAGTATATAATAATTTAAATAAAATAAAATTTAGAGTTTTTAATACAAAGTTATACTTTTTCATATAAAACGAAAGAAATTTTTCTGGATATGTCAATAAAATAACCGTTTTGCTTACTTAAAAATGGGTAGCATGAAAATATTTTATAACGTGTGAATTGAAATTTATTTGACAAGAAAAAATAGTATAACTAGAAGATACTATACACTCAATTAAATAAATCGGCTTGATTCTTTTCCAAATATTTATATTGCTTATAGAATAATGTTATTAGTTCTACAATAGTTTCCTCAGTGATAACAAGTTTTTTAAAATTAAAATTGATAAATGTTTACCCTCAAATTCGGATAACAATTAAACTTGTATTGTGATTTTAAGGATATGTGATCTAATCCAATACCAATTGATAAATAAAGAATAAAATAGATGAATTAGACAATAAAATAAATCAAACTAGTATGTAAGCAAAGCCTTGACCTCGATTCGAGACAGTCTCGAGGTAGGATACTGAAATCAGTAAAAAATAGAGCAATTCCAATGAACAATGAGTGAAATAGCAAGAGAGTAGCGAGCGTATGTATTTTATCAGTCAATAATAATGATTACAAATGAATGGCATTCCCTTTTATACAATAGAGGAGTCCTAAATAAGGTACACTCCTAATTACGGAAGTAAATTCCATGATTGGTACCAATAATCATTCTTGATTTGATATGTTCCGGGATTTCTACCATGATCTTCAATCGGTTACGGATATCTCGCCATTTCGTTATTATACTCCATTTGAAGTCGGTCATTCTTGGTCTCGATTTTTACTGGCCTCGATCTCAATGGACACTTCGATCTCTAGGCTTGATGTCTCATCTTCGAGCTCGAGACTGACTCATTACGAGGCTACCCTCCAGGCAACTCCCTTGCCTCGATCAGACAGTAGAATCGGGTGGGCCCGATTTTGACCGTATATTGATAGTCCCCTAATTTTTTGGAGTGTAATGAGAAGAAACGAATTGAGCCCTTTGATTCAATACCTCAATCAATTATGACGTCACCCTTGTGACGTGAGCGACGGAGGCGACTGAAGCATCGCGTCTGCACAGTTCTTTAGATCATTAATTAGTGCCAGCTGATGGTCAACCATTAGTGTTTTCAAACTGTCATAGCAGATACTGCAGATAGACCATCTTCATAATCTTCACAAACTTTACTTTCAAAACTTCCTCTAATCTTCAAAACTCTTTTACTCCCTTCAAGCTTATCAATTCTGTCGGTTCTTCAAATCTTTTTTGTCAATCTTAACAAGTTTCGCCTTCTCCTTCTTTGACCTCATATAACAATGGCGAAAAAATCAAAGACCGTTCCTCAAAAGGAAAAAGCCTCCTCATCGCGGCTGGCCGGTGATAAAATACCGGTGGAGCCACGCATCGAGGAGTGCATTCCTGAGCCATGCGAACTCACTTTCAATTTTAAAGTTGAAAAACCCTCTTAGGTTCCTGGCCGATGCGAGCCTATGTCGAGATACATGTGCTCGATAACTGAAGGCGATCTCGAGCAGGTGAAAAAAGATTGCCACTGGGAAAACAAAGAGGTGGTAATTCCTACCCTCGAGGAGGATATTACCACTCACGTGAAAGTGTTTTTAAGTGTTTATACTTACCCTTTCACGCTAGTCCCGTTGATCCCGTTATAATTGACTTCTGCCGCCAATACCACATAACCCTATGCCAAATCCACCCCTCCTTTTGGCGCATCATTATTTTTTTCCGATTCTTCGTGAGCAAGGTCAAGGGGATGTATTTCACCCTCGATCATCTCATTAGGCTATACAACCGCCGTCTCTATCGAGGCAGATTAATAAGGCTTCAGCGCCGGGACACAAAGGTGATGTTCTCGAGCATAGGCGAGGACAAATATTGAGGATGGATGAGCCGGTTTTTCCGAGTCAGGACTTCTGACTTAATCCCGATCGAGAAGATTCCATTCCCCGAAGAATGGAACATGAAGCATAAGTACAAACCCACCAATAGCTTCTGTTAATTATTTTGCTTCCTTTATCTTTTCTTACCTACATTCTTCACTATGGTGCATCGATTTCTTGGTTTCCCGGTGCGATCCTGAACCTTGCAGGCTGGGTTCGGCAACTGGCCTCGACCTCTTCATATGCTGAGCGCTCGTGGCGTGATTTGGCCGAGGGCTTATGGGAGGCCAAAAATCACGGTAAGTTTCTCTCTCTGTGTTTGATGCCTTCTAGTGAAATTCTTTATTTTTACTTGATTTCCTCCCAGACAGGCCTTGGAGTCAAAATCTTCATGAGGCCACCTCTACTTAGGGAAGAAGACGTCCCGAAAAAGGCTAAGGATAAGAAGAGGAGAAGGGCCTCGCCTTCTGATACTCCAAAGACTAAGAATAGCAAGGCTCGTAAGCCAAAGAATGACACTGTCACTCTGCCTGCTGACGTAGCCCAAAAACTATGAGAGGAAGAAGAGGAGTGAGAAGATGCCGACTGTAGGCTGGTGTCTCGACAGAGGGGAAGCGTCGAAGCTCCAAAAATAGACGAGTCGTTGATGGTCGAGGAGGCTCATCTTCGGACCCGGGAGATCTCGGAAGATAGTCCGAGCAAAGTCCCCGAGCCATTAGGTGCTGATGATGTCTCCCATCTTGATAAAAAATCGGCGGGCATGCCTGAAGGGTCCAGTTCTGAGGCCCTTCGAAAAGGAGAGAGTTCCCCAAGAAACTCGCTTGGGGCGATCGATATTGATGATTCGCTGCTCGGCCCTACATTTTCTGAAGGGCAGTTTCGTGAGGCTCAGGAGATGGGGACTCCCGATGCGGGAACGACCCACGAAGGGGATGACATATTTCGTGGCTGCTTCATGGAGGTCGACGACATTCCCAACCTGGATGCAACGATCATTTTTGATGAGGCTAAGATAGCGTCTCCTGAACCAAGTAAATTTTAGCCCTCGTTATTCGAAAAGAATTTTCCAAATCCCGAGCTGAGCTGACCCGGTGTGAGGCCGATCTCAAAAGGACCACAGAGGAGAGAGATTCCCTCAAACTTCTCTATGTGCAACAAGAAGAGGAGATTAGGGACCTTCAAGGAGAATTAGCAAGAGCTCATGAAGATCAGACCGATATCATCGAGCGAGTAACATAAATTTTTGGGGAGCTTGACATATTAACTTGATACTGGCGACTAACACTTAGATTCTGGAGGTTCAACAGAAGGCCGAAAAGATTGAGAAGATTCGCGATGAGGCTAAGATGAAAGAGGCAGAGACTTTGGGGTGGAAGCAGCACATGGACCGCCTCGCCTCGGAGAAATATACGATTCAAGCCCAATCGTCTTCGATTGAGCGTCAACTCTAAAGTATGTATGAGGAGATCTTGTACCGAGCCAAGAAAATTGATGAGCTCGAGACTCGATTGCCGCTGAGCTTTCAAAGGCCACATCCAAGGCGGAGGCGGTTATGGTCGCCTACCGAGCCGATGCTGAAGCCGCTAATGCTCGGGCAAAGGAAATTTCTGATGCTGCTCAGGTTATATTATCATGCATTTCCTAGCATGCTAAGCATCAGTCTCGGAGAGAGACTCTTAAATAGGTACATGCTTGTGGCTTTGATCTCACGGCCGATATCGAGAATGCGAAGGTGCTGGAGGACAAGGCCAAAGCTTTACTTTCTGCTGATGATGACTCCGAAGTGGATCCGAGAGCGGGGGAGATGAAGATGAAGCTCCTGAAGATGAAGTTCCCGAGGTAGATTAAGCATTGAGAAGTATTTTTCTTTTATTTTTGTGTAAGGCCCTATGTGGTCTTTGTAAATATTTTTGCATATATGAAAGATCCTTTTTCTTCCGGTTTTGTCTCTGATTTCTGTTTCGTGAAAACTCTGTTTTGCTTTCGCCTTATGAGAATTCTGATATACTTTAGGCCTTGTGAGAAATTTGACTCACTTATTTGCCTAAAATTTGTTGAAATCGGATTGCTATAACCTCTATAATCAAATGAGTACTTGCTCGAAGAGTAGAAAAAACCCTTAGGTTTTTGGTTAAGCGAGGGCGGGTCCCCTAGCTCAACAATATGTTCGATATTTTGGTTTTGTGTGGCTTGATCGAAGTCACAATAGTCGAGTTTGAGTAAGGTTCAAATTTACATTACAGACCCCTTAAGGTTTGTATCGAGTAATGATGAGTCCTCGAGCCGTAGTCGAGTGAGTTTTTATTCGAGCTTGAAATAATGGAAACCTTAAGTTCGAATTGAGTGAGAACATGGTCTCGAACTCTAAGTGTATCGGCCCTTAAGCTCTTTAAGTTGGGCCGATGTGGCCTCTAAAGGATGGCTATTTTTTCCCTCTTTCGGCTTAAAGACTTAGTACAAATTTCTTATGCCTTAGCACGTACTTTTTACCCATTGGGTTTTTTGAGGGCTAGATGTTGATCGAAATCCATTTGTTTTTTGTGCCTTAGCATGTTTATGTTAGGATAATTTGATACTTCTTAAGGTTTTTCAAGGGTTGATTTTATCGAAGCCCTTTTGATTATTTTGTTGAGGGTAGCCTTTTTTAACCGGTTTTCAATGAATTCGAAGGCCTAATTGTATTGTGGGATTCGAATGTCTCCGAACCGTGTTAGTTGGTCGTAGTCTTCGGGTATGTCTCTTGGCTTATTTCCCCACAACACTTCGAACGTTCGAAGCATTAGTCCCCAAGAATGATGGCCTTGGCATGTGAATCGAGGGATGCCTCTTTGAGGTCTTATGGGTTCGAGTTTAGATAATTCGGACATGTTGATTGTCGATGACAGTCCCCGAGTGTTCGAGGTATATTTGTACTTGTCCCTTGAGCCATCTTTCACAAAAATCATAAGCATGGAGCTTGTATAGTAGAAAATGTTCTTTGAGACACAAGATATTTGATAAGGAATGAATGCTTTTCTGAATAATTTATGCATGAGTACATGTTTTGCCATTGGGGATCGGCTAATCTATATGGACACGGTTCATATCGACCATTTGGCCCATTAGAAAGTTTTCCTATCGAAACCGTGCTGACACGAAGCACTTCCTTAAAAACATAACATCCAAGGGAGATGCCCCCTAGTATTTGAGGTTGATTGTAAAGAAACCTCAGATACTGTTGAATTGTCCACAGGTAGCACATATAACAGTTTCCTCGTTAAAAACAACGCCGAAAAAATCCATTTGGGACAAAAATCGATCTATGGGAAAAATAGTGCAACGTGTGCTGTAAAGTCTGAGGTCTCGATGTATTTGACCTGCAATAAGTTAGTATCGAATATAAATTAAAAAGAGAGAGAGTCATACCTTAGTAATAATATCGTTTGAGAAGTGATATGTTCTAATTATTTTGCAGTTGTTCACCGTCCATCGTGCCAAGCTTATAAGATCCTTTTCTAACGATATCGAGGACTTGATTCTGAGTTTCCCTTTGGTAGGATCTCGAGTATTGATGGTGTCCCTCTTTAGGACTAAGTCCCTGATTCTAAAGTGCCGAAGATTGGTTCTTCTATTATAGTATCTCTCGATTCGTTATTTTTGTGTTGCCATTCGAACGAGTGCGGATTCTCGTTTTACATCCAATAATTCGAGGCTAGTATTCATAGACTCGTGATTTGATTCTTCTATTATATATCAAAATCTGGTGCTGGGTTCCCCGACTTCGACTGGACTCAAGGCTTCAGAGCCATATACTAAGGAGAACAGGGTTGCCCCCGTACTGGACTTCGATGTTGTTCGATATGCCCAAAGGACTTCGGGCAGAATTTCTCTCCATTTCCCATTATCATCGTTCAACCTTTTCTTTACGTTTTGAATGATGGTCTTGTTCGTCGATTCGGCCTGTCCGTTCACACTAGGATGATACGGCGTCGATAATATCCTTTTTATTTTATGATCTTCGAGGTACTTCGTTACTTTGTTGCCAATAAATTATTTTCCATTGTCGCACACTATCTCAGCGGGTATCCCGAATCGGCACACGACGTGATCCCAGATGAAGTCTATAACTTATTTCTCTCTGGCTTTCTCGAAAGCCTGTGCTTCAACCCATTTAGAGAAATAGTCAGTAATAAATAAAATGAACTTAGCTTTACCTGGGGCCGATGGTAGAGGGTCGACGATATCCATCCCCCATTTCATGAATGGCCATTAGGATAGGATTGAATGAAGTTGTACTCCGGGCTGGTGGATCATCGGTGCATACCTTTGGCATTTATCTCACTTTCAAACGCACTCCTTGGTGTCTTTTTCCATACTATCCCAATAGTATCCTACTATGATGATTTTGTGAATTAGTGATTCGGCACCAAAGTGGTTCCCACAAGTGCCTTCATGGATCTCTCGTAGAATATAATCGGTGTCACCTGGTCCAAAACATACTGCTAATGGACCGTCGAATGCCCTTCTGTATAATGTTTCGTCTTCAGCCAGTGCGAATCGAGCAGCTTTGGTTCGTAGGGCCCTCAAGTAGAGTCCGGTGGGAGCTTTTTGTTTTTCAAGTATTAAATATATTTATTCCTCCAATCCTAGGTTAAGCCTGTAGAGTTTATCTCGGCATGATCTTTTTTGATCACGGATCTCGAGAGTTGAAGCACCGTATGTAAAAAGGGTCCACACCCCCGATGATGTACCCAATTTTAATAAGAGTTCCTTTTCAATTTCGAGCACGAGGGTCAATTTGAAATCGGCCACGAAGTCTGCTAAAATTTGAGACTTGATGACTGAGTTCGACGACCCATTTAGCCAATCGGCCTGATAGTCCGGGCTTGTGCAGAACATTACGAGGCGGATAAGTGGTTAATACACATATGGGGTGACACTGAAAATATGATTTTAACTTCCTAGAGGCGCTTATCAGTGCAAGTTCCAATTTCTCTAAGTGTGGATATCTTGTTTCTGCTTCTCCTAGAGTTCGACTTACATAATAAACAGAAAATTGCGTACCTTGTTCTTCTCGAACCAGGACACCACTTACCGCGATCTCTGAAACTGCCAAGTACAAGTAGAGTTTCTCATCTGCATTTAGAATATGAAGCAAAGGTGGGATCGAGAGGTACCACTTTAATTCCTCTACCGCTTGTTGACATTCTGGGGTCTAGGTGAAATCGTTCTTCTTTTTGAGTAAAGAGAAGAATATGTGGCTCCGATCTGACGACCTCGATATGAATCGGCCTAAAACAGCTATCCGCCCTATCAACCTTTGCACGGATTTAACGTTGTCCATGATGGTGATATCTTTGATATCCTTGATTTTATCGGGGTTGATCTCGATTCCCTGATTCGACACCATGAAGACAAGGAACCTGCTCGAACCGACCCCGAAAGCATATTTCTCGGGGTTGAGCTTCATGTTGTATTTCCTTAGTATCTTGAACGTTTCCTGCAAATGTGTCAAATGGTCCTCTGTGCATGGGGATTTAACTAACATGTCATCGATATATACTTCCCTTGACTTACCTATTTGTTCTTCAAACATTTTATTTACTAGGCATTGGTAGGTAGTTCCTGCGTTTTTATCCCGAATGGCATTACATTATAGCAAGAAGTTCCATATTTGGTAACAAATGAAGTCTTTTCTTGGTCTTCCGGGTTCATTTGAATTTGATTGTACCCGAAATAGGCATCGAGAAAACTAAGGATCTCGTTGGTCGGCCGTGGCATCGATCATGCAATAGATGTTAGGCAATGGAAAAGAATCTTTGGGAAATGCCTTGTTCAAATCTTTATAATCTACACACATCCTAAGTTTGTTCCCTTTCTTAGGGACTACGACTACATTGGCTAACCATTAGAGATACTATACTTCCCGAATAAACCCTATTTTGAGAAGTTTAGTTACCTCGTCCTTTATGAATGCGTGCTTTACCTCGGACTGGGGCCTTTTATTTTGTTTCACCGGTCTGAACTTTGGGTTCAGACTTAGTCGATGTGTTGTTACCTCCGGTTGGATCCCTGTCATGTCTAAGTGGGACCAATAAAAACAATCTATGTTATCAATAAGAAATTGAATAAGCTTTTTCTTGATTTCGGGGGTTAACCCCATCCCCAGGTATACCTTTCGCTCGGGCAGGTACTCGATCAATATAACCTGTTCCAGCTCTTCGACCGTCGATTTTGTAGCATCGGAATCTTCGGGAACAACAAAATTTCGAGGAGTCAAAAAATCTTCCTCTTCTTCTTCTATTTCCTACTTCTCCGATTCGGTCGAGGATGGCGGCGGTGATTTCTATTTGGATTCCTGTTTACCTTTGATGCTCGAGCCTTCCGATTTCGATAGTGCCGATATCGGTATTACCTCATCGACCACAAATATTTCTTTTGCAGCATGCTGCTCCCCGTACACTATTTTTACACCGTCCGACATCGGGAATTTCATCATTTGGTGGAGAGTCGAAGGGACTGCCCTCATGTTGTGGATCCAAGGCCTTACAAGTAGGGCATTGTACTTCATGTCACCCTCGATTACGTGGAAGTTGGTATCTTGAATGGTGCCATCCACGTTCACCGGTAGGATAATCTCTCCTTTAGTTGTCTCACTGGCCATATTGAATCCGTTTACGACCCAAGTTGCAGGCACGATTTGATTTTGTAGGCTGAGCTGCTCCCCGACCCTCGATCGGATGATATTTGTCGAGCTACCTGGATCCACTAAAACACGCTTAACTTGAAATTTATTTAATAAGATAGAAATTACCAGAGCGTCTTTGTGGGGCTGAAAAATTCCCTCTGCTTCTTCTTCGTTGAATGATACGGTGCTTTCTGGAACATAATTTCGGGTTCGTTTTCCCCTTGTGATTGATACCTTAGTGCATTTGAACATGGGTCCCTACGGAATGTCTACCCAACCGACGATCATATGAATGACATGTTGCAGTTTCTGTTGTTCATTTTTCCTGTTGGCGTCCCTTTCTCTGAAATGATTCTTGGCTCGATCGTTGAGGAACTATCGAAGATGGCCCTCGTTGAATAGACGGCCTACCTCCTCCCTTAATTGCCTGCAATCCTCAGTCCTGTGACCATGCGTGCCATGGTATTTACACATCAAATTGGGGTTTGTTTTGGAAGGATCGGTCTGTATTGGTCAGGGACACCTAGTATCTTTGATCCTTCTGATTGCCGATACAATGTCTGATGCATCGATGCTAAAATTATATTCCGATAATGGGGGTGCCTCTGTGAGATCGACATATTTGCCGAAACCACTTTTGCTCATAGATCCCCAAGAATTCTGTCCTCGATCACATCTTCGATTGTTCCGGGCGGGAATGCGACCACTGTTACTTCGATCTGCGATGTACGGTTGATATCGGTCTTTGTCCGACCTTGGTTCCCTGTCGATATCCCTTTGATTTTTAGCTGCTGGCCTATTTGGATGGACCAAACCGGAGGGAGATCCGAGTTGATCGTCTCCAACCCTGATCTTCGATTGATACCGATTGTGTACATCTGCCCAAATTACAGCCGGATACTCGATCAAATTTTGTTTCAACTGATGTGATGGTATCGAATTTCGTTCATTCAACCCTTGAGTGAAAGCCTGAACAACCCAATTATCTGTGACCGGTGGCAACTCCATGCGTTCCATTTGAAATCGGGATCAAACTTCCTCAGCATTTCATTATCCCTCTGTCTTACCTTGAAAAGGTACGGTTTCCTTGTCACAACTTTTATGGCCCCGACAAGCGCCTTTACGAAAGAATCTACTAACATGGCAAATGAGTCGATGGAATTTGGTGGTAGGTTGTGGTACCAAATCATTGCTCCCTTCGATAGGGTGTCTCTGAACTTTTTCAATAACACAGATTCGATCTCACCATCTTCCAAATCGTTACCCTTGATGGTGCATGTGTAGGAGGTGACATGCTCGTTGATATCAGTGGTCCCATTATATTTAGGTATGTCCGGCATACGAAACTTTTTTGGGATGGGTTTCAGAGCCGCACTCGGAGGAAAAGGATTTTGTACAAACTTCTTCGAATCCATTCCTTTCAAGATTGGCAGTGCCCCTAGTATTTGATCAACTCGAGAGTTGTATGTTTCCACTTTTTTATCATTAGCTTCAATTTTCTTCTCTCCTGACTTAATTCTTTTGGTGAGCTCCTCGAGCATTTTCATTATCGCAGGATCAGTCCCGATTCGTTACCATTCGACCTTTCCGACACTGGCTCGGTATGTCGAGTGATTTCTGGCTTGACCCCATTAGGAGCTCTATGTTGATTTTGTAACTGAGCAATAGCGGCTTGCTGAGCCTGAAGCATCTCTAATATGACTTGGAGACTGACCCCTCCGTTTCCTCTGCCCTGTGTACCTTGGCCACCAGATCGGCCTTATCTGCGTACATTCCCTTCGAGGTCTGCGCCTAGTTCCGTATTTAAAGCAACGTGTGAACTAGCATCGACTGGGTTGGCAATCGGTGCTCCTCCGAGATTATCATGTGGCACCTTAACTCCTGGAGCAATCACATTATCATTTTTTTCGTGAAATCCGAGGCCATTGTCACCGTGTGTAGGTGCATTTTGTGAGTTTGACATGTTTTGACCTGAAAGCAAAGATACTTGACAAGAACAAGCGTAAAATGGTGTGTAATATCAGAATCAACACTGAACAATCACTATTATCCTTAGCCTCACGGTGGGCGCCAAACTGTTTATCCTTAAATTCGGATAACAATTAAACTTGTATTGTGGTTTTAAGGATATGTGATCTAATCCAATACCAATTGATAAACAAAGAATTAAACAGATGAATTAGACAATAAAATAAATCAAACCAGTATGTAAGCAAAGCCTTGACATCGATTCGAGACAGTCTCGAGGTAGGATATTGAAATCAGTAAAAAATAGAGCAATTCCAATTAACAGTAAGTGAAATAGTAAGAGAACAACGAGTGTATGTATTTTATCAGTCAATAATAATGATTACATATGAATAGGATTCCCCTTTATATAATAGAGGAGTCCTAAATAAGGTATACTCCTAATTACGAAAGTAAATCCCATGATTGGTACCAATAACCATTCTTGATTTGATTTGTTTCGGGATTTATGCCGTGATCTTCGATCGACTACGGATATCTTGCCATTCCGTTATTATACTCCATTCGAAGTCGGTCATACTTGGTCTCGATTGTTACTGTCCTCGATCTCAATGGACACTTCGATCTCTAGGCTTGATGTTAATGTTCGAGCTCGAGTCTGACTCGTTACGAGGCTACCCTCGAGGCAACTCCCTTGCCTCGATAAGATAGTAGAATCAGGTAGGCCCGATTTCGACCGTATACAATAAATCTTAGCTAAGATAAATAATGTCTCAAGAAAGATTAAATAGGTTGACTATAATATCAATTGAAAAGATATTATTGGAAGAAATCGACTATAAAAAAATTATTGACAACTTTGCATCTCAAAAAGTTAAAAGAATATACTTCAAATAAGAATATATATTATAATCTTTAACAAAAATTTAGGTCTCGTATTTAACTTTGGCTCTAGGGCACATGAGCTTGAGCCGCCCCTAATATAGATCATCGGCTTTATAAGTCCCCTTTTTTATTTTGCGGTATTCAAGTATTCAGATAATATCGGAGTCAAGTTATTTTTCAGGTTGATCATTAATCTACTGTAAGTCTGTAATCCTTTTTTTCTTTTTGAGTTTGAAACGACCATGTTATACGAATAGACATAAATATTTAAAGAACGTATAAAGCCTCATATTTGACATATTTGTTTTGCAGAATAGCAATTTTCCTTATGACTATTCTAGTAATAATAATAATAGAATTAATAGGAAAGTTTCCTCCCTAGGCAGTAACCGGTCCCGCTTTGTCTTCATTACTCTCACAATCTTTCATCGCATCATTTTCTATTGGTGAAGTCAAAGATTATTACTAATTGAGGTGGCGTTTGTTTTCAGTCTACCCTTTGCTCTCACAATCGAAAGACTATTATAAAATTATTTCTAGGAAAATGTTTAGATGTTTAAAAGTTATGAAAAAAGTAAAACGTTATATATATATATATGCACAAGATAAAACAATAATGCAACTTCTCATGTTTTCGAGAAAAAAAAAACAAGATTCTTCATGGATGACAATATTCTTTTACCTTTGTGAAGAAAAGATAGAACTATTGTCGCACAATGATTTTCTAAAACAATACTTTAGTACCTTTCTTTAATTGGCACACTGATGAATCTTAAGTAGGACTCCACATGATTTGGTATATTACTGTATTTAATTTGTTTCTTTGTTCACTGTCGTGTGGCCTTTGTGCTCACACCGACACTCGCAAATACGTGATTTTCTTTAGTCCACATTAATTCTAATTATTAAAACACCCAAATGAAAGAAAAATAAATAGAACGACCAGACACGCATTCAAAGATATGGCATAGTGATAAATGAAATGACGGAGAACTATAAGATATTAGGTTTAAATTTCAGAGGAAAAAAAATTAGTAATTTTTTTCCCTATTTATTCAAGTTTTGATGAACATAATTATTTCGTATATATTTTAAAAATTAATTGAAATGCATGCAATTTGACTGGCACACCATAATTATACTATTATATAAAAAATTAGAACAAGACACTGAAGTCGTCAGCTCCATCTTGGTTAGTTGGGTTGTCTTTCTCGTTCCTATTTCCTTCTAACCCCCACTTCCACTGTCGGCAGCTGTTAAGAGATAATTCTTCTACGGGCTACAGCTCATTTTTCTGTCATTTTTATTTACTACTCCTACTGCTATATTATCTAATGAATTTAAATTATATGTTTTCATTTGTTAAATATTTTTATATCATTTATTTAGTTGTAAATTTAAGTTATATATACTTACGATATAAAACATTTACTATTATTATAATTTAACTGATTATATATATATATATATATATATAACATGTTCTCAATCTATTGTTAGGATATAATATGATATGAGACCTTTCATCAAAAGAATATAATAGAAGACTTTATGTAAATGTTTATATTTCTAATATTTCGTACTCCCTGCATTCTTGCATCAGCCTAAAGAAGTTTTAGATATTTAACTTTGTTATTTCCATATATGTATATGTTATTAAGTAGATTCTTTTCTTTTTAGAAGACCCTCAAAGTTCTAATAAGCCTGTCTTATCTTAAAGGGCATTGCTTCCTTGTGTTGAGTATAAAGCAGATGCCGAATTTCAAGAAGATAGGTGTATTATTGTGAAGAGCTGGATCTAGAATTTATATTTGATTGGTCTAACTTTATTCTCTTACCGTTACCTAGTATATTTTTAAAATTATAGGTTCAAAATTATATTCTTTTTTAAAATTACACTCGCACATATTATGTCTCTAATTATCATTTTAAGAAGACCCTCAAAATTTTAATAAGCTTGTCTTATTTTAAAGGAACATTTGCTTCATTGAGTAAAAGTAATTCTTTTAATAAAAATAATACTACTATTACATAATGTACATAGTAAGAATTCTTATTTAATTTATAAAGTAATATTTTTTTTTTACATATATACTTACTAATTGAAAAGTCAATTTTAACTTTGTTACTACTACTATTTACATCATTTTCGATAATTCAGTAAAACCAAAAGTACATTTAATAAGAGCAAATAAATAATTTTTTTATGAAAACAACATACACTATAAAAAACTTTATTACAGTGGCCAGTGGGTGGTTATTGTCTAAAAAGACTTTATTAAAGTCCAGTTTAGCTCAATAGACTAACTTGCCATGTGAGCTCAGTTCCAGCTGCCACACTCACCGCCAAGATTTTTCTCCTTTCTCTTTTAACCCATTTTTCAGTAGGCATTTTAGCAGATCTTAAGCAGAGAGTTCCGAAAAAAAAGCACAGGAAAATCTGTAGCAGCTACAAGGGGCCTATGGAGTTCTTCAGATCTCTTCCTAGATTTACTGCTACTGCAGTTTCATTAGTCTTCTTGCTGTCTTGCTTCAGCTTTAAATCAACAGGTTTGTTCATGGCTTTATTCCCTTTTTCTGCAATCAAGTTTTGATTTTTTTTTTTTGGTGAAATTGTGATATGGGTTTCATTTAATTCTTGATTTGCTTCTTTGGATTTGAAGTATTTAGTAATGCTGAAATTTTTTGATGACTTCTTTTGGAGGATTGGGATTTATTTTTTCGTGATTTAAATATCAAGATTTGATTTTTATGTCAAATTAAATCATGTTTCTGTTGTTGGACTTA
The DNA here is from genome assembly GCA_005239525.1 of Nicotiana knightiana. NCBI lineage: Eukaryota > Viridiplantae > Streptophyta > Magnoliopsida > Solanales > Solanaceae > Nicotiana > Nicotiana knightiana. The sequence goes on along the minus strand of ML368441.1, from coordinate 11,139 downwards.
ATGAACTCAAATCATACTGGACCAAAAGAGTGATCTGCTTGTAGCCAATCTAAATCCAGAGAAGTAAAGTATATGGGTCCTTATTTGAGATTTTTCTGGGAGAATTGAACTTAAAAGTTGGATCTTTAATGTGTTCTTCTAATTAAGAGAGGGAGTGATACATCTCATGAATAAGATTTCAGATCAATCGCATTTTGTACTTTCACTTGGGGTTTTGCTCTTGCTTATATGCTTCACCATTATATAGGAAGCTAAAAGTTTTCTTATCTCAAGTCAATGTGCTATCCTAATTGAATTCTCTTATCACAATGGATGCTGTCATGAATAATAAGAATCTAGTGCTTCTGCATTCTCCTACCGACAAGATCAAAGAAGTCGTTATAATTTGGCTCCGTGCCTCTATTAAATATTTAGAAATGATGGATCCAGTCCAAACAATATTCTTCTATCGGAGAATCCATTTTCGTGCTATTGATGTTTTGAGATGTTAGAATTTAGGGGTTACACTGTCGCAACTCGCATTCTGTCACATTGGCTAAGATTTTAAAGTTTAAAGTATTTATTCCGGATTTTTTTCGCTATTATAGCGAAGTGTTGTTATAGAGAACATGTATTATATCATAGCATAAAAATTGATTCCATAAAAAACTTGGTAAAAAATGGCTGATATATAACGATGTTGTTATAGAGACGTTTGACTATACAACCAAATTTTAACTCGCTACATAGTCTAGATTTCTCATTTTCTATATTGCAGAATCAGATATGTTTGATTCGTTTCACCCTCTTCCACTACATCAGTGTAAAGATCTGTACATGCACGTATTTTATTTACTTTTTCACATAATTTTTATTTCTGATTTTCTTCTAGATGCCTTCGATGCACTTGATCCCAATGGGAACATCACAATAAAATGGGATGTCATCAGCTGGACACCGGATGGATATGTTGTAAGTAGTACTCTCTCTCTCTCTCTCTCTCTTGTTTTTCAAAACCCCCTTGCACTAAAACCGGTCTGCATCTGTTATACTGCAGTTTCTGAGTTTGTTTGAGAATTTCCTTTCCACTCAATAGTTGTTTCAAGTGTTAATTGTATGTGAAATTAGTGCATATAAAAAAGTTTATGTTCTTTAGCAACTGTTTTTCTACTTTTCTGGATGGAGCTTACTCATTACCAAAGTGCCCTTGGCTTCAGCCAACCTGATCCAGAACTTCAGTCTTTAGGCTTCAGTGTCATGTTCTATATATTTTTTAGTCTGCATTCAACTATAATTCTTCTTATTGGAGTAGTATTGAACAAATTGGATGTTTCTGATCGATTATTGTTGGCAATGGACAGGCTGTTGTGACTATGTTCAACTTCCAGCAATATAGACATATTCAAGCACCAGGCTGGACTTTGGGATGGACATGGGCGAAGAAGGAGGTAATATGGAACATGATGGGAGCTCAAACAACAGAGCAAGGAGATTGTTCAAAATTTAAAGGGAACATTCCCCATTGCTGCAAGAAGGATCCGACGGTTGTTGACTTACTCCCTGGAACTCCTTATAACCAGCAGATTGCAAATTGCTGCAAGGGAGGAGTGATCAACTCATGGGGCCAAGATACTGCAACTGCTGTTAGCTCATTCCAAGTCAGTGTTGGTGCTGCCGGAACAACCAATAAAACAGTTCGTGTTCCTAAGAACTTCACCTTAAAGGCACCAGGACCTGGTTATACCTGTGGACCCGCTAAAATTGTTAAACCCACTAAGTTTGTTACCCAAGATGGGAGACGAGTAACACAGGCCATGAGTAAGTTACTTTATCGTTAAGATTCTTATAATTGCCATGAAGATTAATTTCTAACTATTTTGTATTTTTAATGACAGTGACTTGGAATGTCACATGCACATACTCACAGTTCCTAGCTCAAAAAACTCCGACATGCTGCGTCTCTATCTCATCCTTCTACAATGACACAATTGTACCATGCCCAACATGCACTTGTGGCTGCCAGAAGAATGGCACTCAGCATGGAAATTGTGTAGAGTAAGTCAGGCAAAAACATGCTCTCTTTTTTTCTCCATTTTTTTTGTCACTGTTAAAATCTTTGGTAACTTACTTACTTCCTGATCCTTCTTCATTTGCTCCTTGCAGTCAAGACGAACCGCACCTTGCTTCAGTTGTTTCAGACCATGGAAAGAAGAATACTTATGCTCCTTTGGTTCAGTGCACAAATCATATGTGCCCTATTAGAATTCACTGGCATGTGAAACTCAACTACAAGGAGTATTGGCGAGTGAAGGTCACTATAACTAACTTCAATTACAATATGAATTATACACAATGGAATTTAGTTGTCCAGCATCCGAACTTTGACAACCTGACTCAGTTATTCAGCTTCAATTACAAGTCATTAACACCTTATGGAGCAATAAGTAAGTTCTCTTTCTATTGTTATATAACTATACAAGCTCTCATAACCGGTTGCTACTGTTTCGTTCGTGATCCAAAAGAGCTAGCTGCTAATACTTTAGTGTTAAAGACATTAAATGGATTTTCAAAAGTATCTTTTCCCTACTTTTAAAGAAGAATTTCATTTCAGAATCTTGTGTCATACTTTTGGTTGGCAATAATAAGTGATTGAAGATATTTTCGCCTAGATTTCCCTATCAATTGAGAGATTGGAGGATCCGGCTAATCTCCTGGATTTTTTTTAACAGATGACACTGCCATGTTATGGGGTATGAAATTCTACAACGATCTGCTCATGCAAGCGGGTCCTTTAGGAAATGTCCAGTCAGAGCTTCTATTCCGCAAAGATTTATCAACATTTACTTTTGACAAGGGTTGGGCTTTTCCCCGCAGAGTTTATTTCAATGGTGATAACTGTGTCATGCCGCCTCCTGATTCATATCCATATATGCCAAATGCTGGTACTGTATGGAAGGTTTCTTCACTAAAGTTATTGGTGACGCTGATGCTCTCTACAGCCTTCTTCTTTGCATTTATTTAGAAGCCTCTCGTTTGGATAAATGCCAAGTGCCTGTCTCAGTAAGTTATCTTTGGATTGATTCACTCCCACTGCTGATAAAACTGATTGGAGTATTGCCTGAGCAGTGACGTCGACCATTCTTATGGATTCCGAGGCAAATTTTAGTTTCATCTGCATACTAGTAAGGGCTGGTGGAATTGCTACCATAATTTTCCTTCAGCAGTTGTATCCAGTGTTTTTCTACTGTGGTAAATTCATTTTTGTTATGTAGATTTCTCAAGTTTATAGTGATCTCAGGGTTGTACGAGAATAAAGACAATTTACAAACAGATAGAGTTAAATCATTTGATATTCTTTAGTGCTCTATTTTTCTGTACCATCACCATGTAACCACTTTCTACATTGTAAAAAGATTCTGTGTTCTTGCAGCGTTTATAGTACATTCGATAATTCCTGTCCTTCCCTTGCACTTTGTTATATTCTATGAAAATGTTTGCTTCTTTAGAGCAATTTCTAGCATTCCTCTGAGCTCAACAATGACATGAATGAAGTTTACTACTTGCTTCTGTCCATATTGCCAGTAAACTAGATTCATCCAATTTACCTAGTTCATGTATTAGGAAATTAGCTAAGATGCACCTTTGAAAGACATGTTTCCCTCTTTGTATCAGATTGCTCTAAACGTAGACTACACTGTTGTCTCTAAATGGGGCCTGTCTCACTGAGGAACATTACACTAGTTAACATATGCTACATGTGCCAACAAGAGTCAGAAAGTGTAAACCACCTATTCTACAACTTCTTCTACACTACCTTTGGTCTGAGATGGGTTATGCCAAAATCAATAAAGCAAGCTTTTGAAAAAAATCTGGAAAATGGTGCCATTAGTAATTTTTTTGGTGTATTTGGAAAGAAACGAACCGAAGGTGTTTTGATGGTATTTCAACTCCACTCTACTCCCTCTTAATCTGCTTAGTTGGAACTATCTCACCCCGTTAATAGTAGCATAGGCTTTTGTAATGGAGCTAATTATCCTCTCTTCTTGTACTCTTTGCATCTTCTTGATGCCCTTTAATAAATCTAATCTACTTTAAAAAAAGAAGAAAAAAGCTAAGATGCATGTATGGTTTTATTCCCGAACTAGGGAATAGGAAAAGTCTAGACTGAATTGATGATACATGTTTGTAGAAGTACCTAGATCGTATAGCCATTTTAGTTAAGCAAGTTGGGTGAAGTAAAGAAGAATTATTTCCGACTCTTCTCCCCCTCCACGATTTGCAACAGTCAATCTTTTGAAGTTTTTGCATATCTGTTAAGAAATAAGCTTAACAGTCTTAATCATTAGAATATTTGATTAAACTACTGTTTCTCTTGAATATTCACTCAATGAACATGATTGGAGGATTTGATTAAAAGATATAGTACGTATGTTGTTTTACTTTTGTGTACCTGTGATCCCAAAAACTCTGGAGCTTGTGTCCTTGGCTTCAAAATTTCCAGCAACTGGCAGAAGTAGGGAATCATCAAAACAGCGCAGTCAAAACCCAAGGCAGGGTATAAAATCAATCTTGAAAAGGCAACCGGATTCGGAGTTTTTTGAGCTAGAGGCTGGGAATATGGTGCATGTTACATTCCATGTCACTACTACAAAAGGATCAAAGTATTAGTTGCTCACAAATAAATGTCTTTCAACAGAAAAATCTTATGGGTTTGACATGATTTTTCCTGAGAGTTACTGGTTTTGGAATTTCTGGTGAAGTGTAAAGAGAAGGATTAATAAAATAGAACATTAAAACCAGGAACAAAGACGAGAAAAGACGTAAGATATGCTTCAAGGAGTTGAAAATAAGGATAGATTCAAAGATTCTGCGAATATCAGGTTTAAATCCAGTGTATGAAACTGAAAAGAGCTCAATGGAAAAGCCAATAACTTCTCATTTATCTTAGACAATTGGTCTATATGATCATCACATGTAAACTAGTTCACAACTTCCCAAATGTAACAGAGTTTGCTTCAAAAAAAATAAAAGTGTCAGGTGTTAGCCATTTGGAATTATGAGATGTTGAGAAATATGGGGACGTTACGTTGCTTCTTACCAATTGGTTGTTGGTGAGAAAGGGTTCATACTTCATTGTCATTTTTTATTTCTATGTTTCTTCTTTTGGCTCTCTTGGCCTTTCTGAATCTTGAAGCAAGGATTCCTTGAAATTTGAGTATTACATTTCAACAGCCATCCTCATTTTTGAAAGAATATTAACATGCATTAGACCGAAACGCAGATATGGGGCCCTCTCAAATTAATTAAATGTCTTATGGAGTATGACAGGTTTAAAATTTTGATGTTGTGGGTTTGGGATTGAGAGAGTGTGTATAAAATTTATATCTAACTGTATTTATAATTATTATGCTCATGTGCAATCAGAAAATTTGGTCCAAAACTGGATTCTACTTAACTGGCAACATTTATCCACCAGTGTAAGGAAATGGTAAAAATTGCAGTTTGGTCGCCCCTAATTAATCTGTATTCATTTTTAAATTTTATTTAGTTTGTACCCATTGTTTAAAGTAAAAGTTGTGTGGGATAATCACTTTTTAAAGTGGTATTTATTTTTTATCCAGTATTTTTAATGCTTAGTAATAGTAGCCACTAGTCTATTAAAATTAATATGAAAAGACTGTGTTACCCCTTCTTCTATCTCTTTCATGTGTTAGGGAGAAGAACTGTGCCGCCGTATGTGAGACGAAAGGATTATCAAAATAGCTTTCTCAACAACGTAGGACTAATTCATTATCAAATAGAAACTCAAATTTTGTTGAAAATTGAAGAATCAAATATGTGAGAGCGCAAATTGGATAAGCAAAGATCTTAACTTTACCTTTTCTCAAAATGGGTGACAACCCTCTCTGTGCCGCTGGCTGGAATTGGATGGGAAACTGGTTTATAAATTCAAGCAATCTGTTTTCAAAAGTTAAGGACACTTAGTCCTGAACTTCGAGTTCCAGGTTTAAGGACAATTGGTCATGAACTTAGAGTTACAAGTTCAAAAGTTAAGGACACTTGGTCCTGAACTTAGACTAATAAGATCAAAAGTTAAGGACAACTGGTCCTGAACTCACAATTACAAGATCAAAAGCTAAGGATAATAGGTCCTGAAGTCCTGGATTTAGACTAACAAGCTCAAAAGTTAAGGACAATATGTCTTGAACTTAGGCTAAGAAGCCCAAAAGTTAAGGATAATAAGTCCTGAACTTAGACTAACAAGCTCAAAAGCTAAGGACACTTGGTCCTGAACTTACAGTTACAAGTTCAAAAGTTAAGGACACTTGGTCCTGAACTTACAGTTACAAGTTCAAAAGTTAAGGACACTTGGTCCTGAACTTAGACTAACAACTGAACTTAGACTTACAAGTTGAAAAGTTAAGGACAAGTAGTCCTTAACTTAGAGTTACAAGCACAGAAATTAAGGATAAATGGTCCTGAACTTCGAGTTCCAAGTTCAAAAGTTAAGGACATGTAGTCCTGAAGTCCTGAACTTAGAGTTACAAGTTCAAAAGTTAAGGACATGTAGCCCTGAAGTCCGGAACTTAGAGTTACAAGTTCAAAAGTTAATGACACTTGGTCCTGAATTTTATGAGTAGAAAGGTGTTTTCATCCGGGCAGTTAAAGTTTATTAAAGCAGTGGCTAAAGACGAAAGACATTTTAAACAGTGGCTTAAAAGTAAATATATGTGTTATTAGTGGCTAGCCGTACACTTCCTCTTTGTTTAAACAACATCCGGCATTTTTCTCCTTTTTCTTCTTCTTCGGGTAAGAGTGATGTTATACAGTGTTTGTGAACATATTCTAAGGTAGTTTATGGTGTTTTACAGTGGTGAATTATTGTGGCGCTTTATTTTTTACTGTTGTTTAGAGTTTTTTTCTTAATTGCAAAATGGATTTGTTGGATTTATTGTTGTTTTGACAAATTGATGGTTGTGGTTTGTTCCTGATGATATTTGGAGGTTATGTTTCAAATTTGAGCTCATTTGGAGTCGATTTAGGTATTAAATCGTTTATTGAATTGTTAAAATTTGAAGAATAAATTTCTATTTCTGAGCAACTTGCATTTCAGGCCTATTTGGCTTTAAGTGCATGAAAACGTTAGTTGCACTTACCTTTTGGCCTTAGGTGCATCTGAAGTGCAATTTTTCACTTATGACTTATTAGCTTTAAGTGTAGGAAAATATTTGTTGCACTTCAGACCTTTTGGCCTTAAGTGCATCTAAAGTGCAATTTTTCACTTCAAATTTATTGGCCTTAAGTGCATGAAACCATTGGTAAAAAAGAGTCTCACACATTAGCTGATTCTAGACAACTCAGCCGGATACGTGGACCAAGGGAAACGCGACAGCTGGACGTGATTCTATAAAGAGATACGGAACAAAGAGGCACGAATCAATAAACCATCGAGTCCAGCAGCCACAGGAAACTCAACCTGATCAAGACAGGGAAGAGACATGGTCAGAATGAATCTGGACAAAGCTACGGGCAGATTCAAGGACCCACAATTGATTACTCATACGTTATGTAACCGTACCCCAATTGCCGTTATCCTTTGTAACGCCCCATTAATGTCATAATTAGTCATTAATGGGCAATCATAGCAAGAGTTGTATGTTATATCAAGGAATCTCCTATATAAGAGACAGAAATACAACCTGTAAAGGGACATCTGATTTTCGAATACAATCTACTTTGCTTTTCTATATTTCTGTAGTATTGTCTATTACTCCTTTCTCTTTATTTACTTGATTATCAGTAACCCGTGTTCATCCTAAAAATATCTTTGGTCAAAAGATCTAATTCTTTGGTTAAACAAATTGGTTCTGTTAATCTTTGTTTTCTTTTCAAGCGATATCCTCTAAACTATGTCAAACTCCAACGACAACAACCAACAAAGGAATGGAACCCCAGTTCCATCACCTTCAAGAACCCCACGTGGTTCAAGGGAATAATCCCCAGAAAGATCCAATAACAACAATGATAATAATGATCAAACGGTGGAACATGATTGAGTAAAGAAAATGATTGCAGAGTATGTGATCCAAGCTTTGCAAGAATTTGCGAGGGGATTACCGACAGAGTTACCTGCACCACCAATACCACCCCCAATAATACCATCACCATGGAAAATCCTCAATCTGGGTTGGCAAACTCAGGAAGGGGAGATACTCCTAATGGATCTCTCGAAGCGAGACCATGTATATTTAATTACTCTTAATTACAAAATTTACTGCTAACCATGAAGAAACAGATGAAGGAGCAGAACGATCACATCGAACAAATTCCTGGAGTACCGCCTATCATCAAAGGCATTGATGTTGATAGGTATTCTCAACAACCTAAGAAGCCAAGTGCGGCACCGTTGCCTATACCCAAGAAGTTTAAAATACCTGACGTTCCCAAATATGATGGAACAACTGACCCACGTGATCATGTGACTGCTTTCACTACTGGAGTAAAAGGCAACGACTTAACAAAACAAGAGATTGAATCAGTCCTTGTCAAAAAATTTGGGGAAACACTTACCAAAGGAGCCCTAACCTGGTATTCTCTTCTCCCTGAAAATTCTATTGACTCTTTTGCTGAGCTTGCAGATTCATTTATAAAAGCACACTCTGGTGCACAAAAAGTTGAGAAAAGAATGGAAGACATATTCAAAATAAAACAAGGAGACACGGAACTACTCCGTGAGTTTGTAGACAGGTTTCAATGAGAAAGAATGCAATTACCAGGGTGCCTGATAATTGGGCAGCCATGGCATTTGCAAGCAACCTAAACGATAAAAGCTCAGAAGCCACGAGACGACTTAAGGAAAGTCTAAGAGAATTCCCCGCTACAACATGGAACGATGTATATAACAGGTACAGTACTAAACTCAGAATAGAAGAAGATATCATTGCTCGTTCGAGAGATGAAGATCATTCCAGATCCAGACGTCCTGAATCAGATAGAAGATCAGGTAAAAACAGGTACGATCCTTACTTAGGACCCTCGGGACGTGATATCCGCCCCAGGTTCGAAAACACTAGGTCGGACTATAGACCACAAGGAAGAGACGTAGTCTCATCCTCGTCTAGATCCAGAAAAGATCGAGATGAACGACCTAGAGGTAGTACTCAAATTGGGGATCATACCTTTAATGTAAGTACTACTGAACTTGTCTCAATATTGAGGAACATGGGAGACAAGGTTAAGTGGCCCAAAGAGATGCGGTCAAATCCAAGTAGAAGAAACCCAGATCACTGGTGTGAATTTCACAACGATCATGGGCACAAAACTGCGGATTGCAGATTTTTACAAGGTGAAGTAGAAAATTTGTTAAAACAGGGCTATTTAACAGAATTGTTTAGTGATAAAGGTAAACAGGCATATATGAGGAACAGGCAGGAGCCCCCAAAGCCTCCTTCTCCAAAACGAACCGTCAACGTGATACACGGAGGTGAAGAAGTAAACGGAGTGGTCTGCAAAACGACCACAAAGTTCACAATTACACATGAAAACGGGTTCGTGAAAATCTAGAAGCGGACGATATAACCTTCGATGATGCAGATATTGGCGGATTAATGCTTCCTCACAACGATGCTCTGGTAATATCTTTACTTATTCATGACACTAACGTAAAAAGAGTGTTGATTGATCCAGGCAGTTCAGTCAATATCATTTTGCTAAGAGTCGTGGAAGAAATGCTACTGGGGAATCAAGTAATCCCAAAAGCACGAGCCATATCAGGGTTTGATAACTCTACGGTTATAACAAAAGGAGAAATTGAGCTTAGCACTTATGCTGAGGGGGTGATCAAAAGTACCAGGTTCCAAGTCATCGATACTGACATGGCTTATAACGTGATCGTGGGAAGGCCATGGATCCACGACATGAAAGCAATACCCTCCACCTTGCATCAGGTAATTAAATTCCCCTCTGAATGGGGGATTCAGCAAATTAGAGGCGATCAGCAAACCGCAAGAAATATAAATTCCATGGTACACTACAACAAAAAAATAGAGGTGGAAGAATCAAAAGATAAGGGAATCTCCCAAGCAGGTAACACCGCCCAAACAGGCATGGAAGAAATTACTACCCAAATAGGTACGGAAGGTATTATTGCTGAAACAGGTACGAAAGAAAATACTTACGAGAAGGAGAATCAAGTTACCACGGAAGGTGTACTATACCACACAGATGCAGATTCCAGACCGGACGTCATTCATGAACCGGAGGAAGACGAGCACATCAAAACAACTACCAAAGAGCTCGAAGTTGTTCCATTGTCTGAACAAAAGCCTGAACAGAAAGTGTATATAGGCACGAGGCTGGGCCCCGGTCGAAGAGGTAAGTTAATTGATTATTTAAAGGCTAACGCAGACTGCTTTGCGTGGTCCCACTCAGATATGACAGGCATCCCACCAGAAGTGATGACTCATAAACTAAATGAAGATCTATCCTTCGTACCTGTTAAGCAGAAGAAAAGAAAGCAAGGACCATTCAAGAACCAAGTGATCGACGAAGAGGTACAGAAACTCTTGAAGATTGGTTCGATACGAGAGGTAACGTACCCTAACTGGCTAGCTAACACTGTGGTAGTACCTAAAAAGAATGGAAAATGGAGAGTATGCGTATATTATACTGACTTAAATAAAGCATGCCCCAAAGACTAGTTCCCATTACCACATATAGATCAAATGATTGATGCCACTACAGGTCATGAATTATTAAGATTTTTAGATGCATATTCTGGTTATAATCAGATTAAAATGGACCCCTCAGATGAGGGAAAAACNTAAATTTTTGGGTTTCCTTGTATCGAACAGAGGAATAGAGGTAAACCCCGCTCAAATTAAAGCTATAGAAGAAATACCTGATATTTTAACAAATAAAAAAGAAGTTCAAAGACTAACAGGGAGAATAGCAGCTTTGGGAAGATTTATTTCTTAAATTCTTCTCAGTTCTCAAAAAGAGAATCAGTTCGAATGGACTGAAAAATGTCAGCAAGCCCTCAAGAATCTGAAGATTTATCTATCGAAACCATTGTTGCTTTCAAAGCCAAAAGAAGGAGAAAGATTGTACATCTACCTGGCTGTTTCAGAAATTGCTGTAAGTGCAGTACTGGTAAGAGAA